>CAXIPT010000004.1:6644417-6726358 GCA_964030475.1 Tethya wilhelma | reverse complement strand
GTTGATTGAAAATGAGCAGTTGAGCTTTCTTGACCCTTGATGGGGCCAATTTTTGTTGCTATTGATCCCGGTAGCAGGTGTTACAGGGGGTATGGTCGTGACCATCCCTTGCTGTTTCACAGCTCATCTGTGAAAGTTAAAGTGCTCTCTCACGGAAGTGATTTTAGTTTGATTTCTTGGCCCAAAAATCAATTTTCAAATCTGATTGGTCGTGTCTACGTCATCGGAATGCAATTATTTCACATAATTCAAAACGTTGCAGTTATTTCAGAATCCAATGTCCACATGTCTGGTTTCAACAAATAAAATGCTCAAAACCCAAGGGAAAAAAGCGAAGGGAAGGTGAAAAAGAAACTTGATAGCCCAAGAAGCAAATGTATTCAAGTTCCAGAAGCCTTGCATATAGAGCCAACGAATCATAGAGTTGAGAGCGTGCTGGTGTTACCTTAGTCTCGTTCCCAGACTCAGACTGACTTCTCATGCCGTGACGCAAACTTTTTGCTACTGATTGTCTTCAAGAAAAATGTGAAGCGCTTGCCATCTGCTGCTGCTGTGAGAACTCCAAGCAGCCAGCAGCCTAGCTGGCATTTTTGTCCCAAACTGCTGTAGTCCACACTAACTTGTATGCATAGTGGATTTTTGCGCATACTTGTGATCTGTTTGTGGCTTCATTACGTAATTGTTACGTTCCCAGTAACTAACAATGTGACAAAGACTCTCAAGAGTTAAACAACAGTAATAGATAACAACACGGCTTTGTACAACAACTCAATAACTCTAACAGAACAGAACTAAACAACTAAAACATAATACCTAAACATGACACCTAAGCCATAGCAAAATACACACCTAAAGAACAAAATGAACATACCGTAGATCGGGAAATTTTCGCCGTTAAAAAATTTTCGCCACGTGCGCAAGTGGAGAAAATTAAACGTGCGAAAATTTAAAACGTATGGTGATCTTTACCAAATCGGTCAAAGTGGCGAAAATTAAACATGCGAAAATTAAACAAGCGAAAATTTATAGCGGCGAAAATTTCCCGATCTACGGTAACTAAAGATTAACACTAGTTAGTAGTTACACTATGAAAACAACAGCTAAAAGTCTAAGTCACTACACGCTTCCGTGAGAGAGCGCCTTGAAACCATAAAAATGTTTGATAAGCCTCGGACATCCACGAAAGTTTACGCTGGCCGAGAGGGTCACTGAACCAAACCTCTGTCTGCCGAGTGCGGCGGTCAAATCACCGAAGTAATCGGGCATTCCGAGTACGTCAGTCACCTGCCTAAGTATACGGACAAAGGAAATGTGCTTTATTTGGGGAGTACAGGTCACGTGGCAGTGCCGAAAGGGTCGGGCTGGGCTGGTGTGCTCAATTTAGAGTAAAAGTGCAGTAGCAGTGGAATTGAGACGAATTAGACAAAATGCCCTGCTTAATCACACTTTAAGCTTATAGATAATAGCTTTAGGCAATGCATCCATCATTCCTCTCTCATGGATTTGCCCAAAACCTATTATGTTTGATCTGATGAATGCAATTGAACGCAGACTGCACTTCTACTCTAAATTGAGTGCACCAGATCAGCCCAACCATCTCAGCACTGCCCACGTGACCTGTACTCCCAAATAAAGCACATTTCCTGTGCCTGCATACTTCGGCAAGTGACCGATGTACTCGGAATGCCCGATTACTTCGGTGATTTGACCCGATTACTTCAGTGATTTGACTGCCGCACTCGCTGGCAGAGGTTCGGTTCGGTGACCCTCTCGGCCACCGTAAAAGTTAAACCCCACGAAACTTTCCTGCTATACAGTATACCATGCATGCCAAGTTTCACAAGTTAAGAATAATCACTGAATGCATGCACAAAAATCGAACAAAAATTCCAGACAGATTATGTTAAAGGTGCTATTGCACGGAAGTTGTATGCGTAGTAATTTACACCGCGTAGTGAAGCCATAATGTGCGTAGAACAATATGCGTGTATAACAATGTGCGACCACGTGCAGTTCGAATTTGAACGCTTACAAGACATGATGAGCAGTAGAAGCACACCAAGAGAAGGAGCGGGGAAGAAAGAAGCTAGATGAGTGTAAGTCTAAGCCTATAAGTATGTCAAATAGCTGCAACTTGCCACGTGGTCACAAAGAAAAATTATGCGTACGTTGGAGTCAACGCGAAAATAGGAGCGCAAATTGCATTCCAATGACGTATTTTCAACCAATGAAATTTCAGTATTGATTTTTGGGCCATTTTTTCAAAAAGTTGCCGCTTCCGTGCAATAGCACCTTTAATAGTTTTTAAATTTATTTTATTGTAAAGTTATGAATATTTTACCTATCTCTCTGCATCCACAAATTTTCAGAGCCATTGAGGGGGTACTGTATAGATTCAATACCACAAGCAGTGGCAACATCATCTGTGATAGATGCATGATCACTACATGTGGCGAAGAGTAAACTTCCAAGGCTGAGAATAGACAGTGCATGCATACATGCAGTAAGTGGTAAATGTCTGAGAAATGAATCAATGATGACAAAAAAATTGCACTCACATGCATTGTGTGTGCATGCATATATCTATTATAGTGTACGAAATAACAATATTATATTACAAGTAGTAAAAAATAGTGTAGGAATGGGCAGTGCAGTAAAAAGTATTGGAACAAGGCATGGTCTCAATTTCAGCACATGACTACATAATTTTTATTCTTGATCCTTCATATGGATTTTCAGTGTTATGTTGCGATAATCTGTACAATAGTACCGTAGCTTATCATTATTGCATTGGTTTAAATTTCTCAGTACTGTAGCTAATCACTTGGCTTCTAAAGCAATGGAGTAAACTATAACAGACAGGTATATAACTTAAACTAGACTGCCGGCCAAGAGTTGGGCATAAAAATGAAGTTGTAGTCATGTGCCGAAATTGAGACCATGCCTTGTTCCAATACTTTTTACTGCACTAACCATTCATACACTATTTATTTTTTGAAATTTTTACTACTTGTTCATTCACTTTTTTCAACACTGTAGTGTGGAGACTATCAGAGACTGGTTAGTCCCTGCAAAAAGCACGAGTAGCAGCTACTGCACTACAGGAGGCTAATGCACTGTGACATGAATTTATAAGGCGCTAAGTTTTACCTTTCTAGTTTTTGTTTAGACCTATTTATGATGAAAATGAGTATCAAGGAATGCATATTACCCATAAAAAGAACTTACTTTGTGCTGTCAAAGTTGGCTCAACACATTCTGGGTCTCCAGAAATGCTTTTTAAGTAAGTCAGTTAGGAAGTACGTAGGTACATAAGTTAGAGGAACAAAATTGCACTATGGTGGCTTCCCACTAGCGCTCTCTACGAGTGCTGCAGAAAGTTTTGTGAGTTTTAGGACTTGCATGCAGTTGGTAATCTGTCAGTGAGAGCTTAATTCTGAGCAACTTTGAAGGTTTAATTTTGCTTGACTAGATTTTTATGGTGGCCAACATTTTTTATTGTGTCTATGGGACAGTCAGCACATTCCTACTATACGTATGATAGCTATACAATGCACTAGCTCTTAATTTAAGTGACACAATATTTTCGTGGATTTTGCAATTGGACCGTATATATTACGAAAATTTAGAAAACAATAATATCAGTAGTATAATTTCACAGATCATGATTCACAAAAGTTTGTTTAAAAAAGCAAAGACAGACTCATGCATGATTATTATCAATCAATGCAACAGGGCTAGAATAAGCACTTACATGTTTCACAATGATAATTGTTTTGAAGAAAGAAGAGATAAACTTGCAGAACTCCAAAGGTATTTGAGATTTTCCTCTATAACAGTTAACTGCATGCAGCTTATATGCATTTACACATTAACTGCAGTCTGCTGTTTTAGATCGACTGTCTTTCCCTGGTTTGATTGCTTTATAGGGAACTCAGTCTGACATGTGTCAATTATAACATACAGTAATAGCTATTGCAAAATACTCTTGCAACATGTATACGTAATGGGTATGAAGTCATGCAAAACTGTGTCATGTGTGTATAGTCTTTGCTCAACTTCAATTAAGTGCACTTAAAATTATATGCATGGTTTCTGTACGATCAGGCATGATCATAATGATTAACCCTCGGCATTTGAAACACACCCAAAGGGTTATGTTATAGTTAATGCACAGTAGCAGGAATTATGGCAATATATGTCCATGCCCGAGGGCGATACTGTGCATCAACTGTTATATATCCCGTTTCTGATTAATAGTCACATTTTTCGACATACTTCAAATTCACAGCTCTGTTCAGTTTTCAGTCGTGGATTCATTTAGAAAGAAGCAGGAGCAAAGTATAGTGAGTTTCTCATCTGCCACTCTACCTGGTTTCTACAGTCCTCAAAGTTCTCCTCCTTGTCCAAAAAAACGCTCGAATTACACGAGCAAACTATTTCAACGTATCCAGATAACTCAGTAAACTAAACTAAACGCTACTTATTTCAGAATAACAGTGGCTTGGTTTTTAGTAGCCTACACTAAGCCTAAACAATCGACAGAAAGTACTATAAACTCTCTTCCAAAAGAGGCAGATGCTAAAACTTGGCGTTTCCAAACCCAACCCACTCATTATTACCCATGACCGAGGAGTAATTTCTTTACTGTATGCACAGCATTGCTGCAATGTTACATTGTAGCTTAATTGTATAGTTTTCTTTCTCTTAGAAACAACATTCAAATTAGCCAGTCATATCTTAGAAACAATATGCAAAATAGTTCCTGTTGTTGAGTAAAGCTGGATTCTTATTGGTCATTGTACTACAAGTCATAGCCTAGGGGGGGAAATATGGCTCATATTTCCCTTGTATAGCCCTGAGGGAGGGAAAATATCATACGTACGGTAGTACGTATAGTAGGAATGGGCCGACTGTCCCATGGACCATCTATGCATAGACACAATACAAAATGTTGGCCACTATAAAAATCTAGTCAAACCTTCAAAGGTGCTCAGAGGCTCTTACTGACAGATTACCAACTGCATGCAAGGCCTAAAACACATCACACACAAAAACTTTCCTCAGCACTCGTAGTGAGCGCTATTGGGAAGCCACCATAATGCCATTTTTGTTCTCTAACGTACTTACTTACGTACGTACTTCCTAACTGACTTCAGTACTTGAAAAGGATTTCCAGAGAACCAGAATGAGTTGAGCCAACTTTGCGGACAGCACAAAGTAAGTTCTTTTCATGGGTAGTACATTCCTTTATACTCGTTTCAATCTCAAATAGGCCTAAACAAAAACTAGAAAGTGTTGAAACTTAGTGTATAAATTCATGTACTACAATGCAGCCATCTTTGAAGTTGGAGTTCAAGGTCATTATCCACGTGGCAATATTATGCGCATGCATGTGCATTAGCCTCCTCCAGCATAATGTAGTGCAGGTAACTGCTATACAAAAGGTTTTTGTAGAGACTAGCCAGTTTCTAATAGTTTCCACACTGCATGTAGTGTTAAAAAAAGTGAACGAACAACTAGTAAAAAAAATGAGAAGTGCATGTAGGAATGGGCAGTGCGGCAAAGAGTATTGGAACAAGGCATGTCTCAATTTCGGCACATGACTACTTCATTTTTATGCCCAACTCTTGGCTGGCAGTCCAGTTACCTGCCTGTTATAATTTACTCCATTCGATTGCTTAGCCAACTGGAATTCCAAAATTATGCATACAGTAAACCAGTGCGGCAGCAATATAGGCTATGGTATACTATTGTACAGATCATTGCATTTATGACACTGAGAATCCATACATATAATGGGTCAAGAATAAAAATGAAGTAGTCATGTGCCGAAATTGAGACATGCCTTTTTCCAACACTTTTACCGCACTGCCCATTCCTACATTGCAATATCTGATTGGTCTGCATTCTACAATAATTACCAAAGTTCCCTTCTTCAGCATAGCAATCAGTTATTGTTTAGTTAGAAGTCAACTAGTGATATAGTTCTTTTACAATTTGGATGGACATTCTGCAATACATTAGTGTTCTAGCTGTAGTTAGATGCATAGTGATACAATGTCATCTGAAGTGTTTCTTTATTGTGCCTCTACATGTAAGTTCCTAATCTGATTTTAATGCATGTATACTACTGTAACAATGTTTGTTTGCCATTGCCTATAGCAACCAAATTTTTTATAGGCTAATTGCTGGTTAGTGGCTGGGTGGAGGTGACAATAGAGTAGCTATAGAGGTCACAGGGGGTCAATGGCAAACAAAATAGTTGCATGCCCTTAAGTGTGCAGCACTCGAAGGGTCATGCAACTATAATGTATTGTATATGTCATCCATTAAGAATCAGATTAACAACTTACTTTACATGACATGCATGGAAAAACAATTATGTATGCTGTTCAAATGCTGTAGCTAGCGCTTTTATTTCCATTAAGAATCAGATTAGGAACTATCTGAGCTAGTGATATACAGATACATGCCCCATATAGAATATACATCATCACTAAAGCACAGTTGTGCTTGTAGATGAACTTGTTATAGACTGAATGGTACCATATACAGTAGAACCGACAATAGTGGACCCTCATGAGATCACGTACACCTCTAGACACAATCAATAAACTAGGCATAATAAATTATTATTACAGTCAGATTCTAATCTAATAGTTCTTTTTACACTTTGGACGGGCATGCTGCATGGTCAATACATTTTTGTTTTAGCTCATATTATATGCATGATACATCTATGGTTGTTTTGTTTGTCTTTTGTTCATCTGTAAGTTCCTAATCTGATTGTGAATGCATGGATACTATACTGTAACAATGCATGTTTATTGTGTATAAGTGTGCTTGTAAAAGAACTTGATATCCATTACAACAATCAGAATAGGAACTTACATTTACTACAGGTGTTTAATACATTTTCACATGTACTTATGTGTTATAATTTCCATTAAGAATCAGATTCGGAACCATTCAAGATGTCTCTTCAAGCTTCCGAACAATTATTGCAATTTGTACAAAGCTTTTAGACTTAGTCTAGTCACGGTAATTGTTCCTAAAGTACATCTCTTTAATGCATGGTTGCAATAAGTATAGTGTTGTGTATTACAGATTTACAGTGTATATATGCCGAGGGTTGTGCACCATGCACATGGTGCCTTTCATATTGGCATGGTCATATATATGGCACTGAGCGAACTAAGCAAACGTCTCTTCTATATAGTTTATTTATATACGACTATCTTTAATATACACAGGCAAATAAAAGCTTATAAATAACTATGAGAAGCTATGTAGCTGAAAACACTTTGAAACAGCATTGCATGAAGCTTCCAGTCATGCAGCATAATCATGAAAGCAGCCTATTGGACGATCATGTGCGCATCAATTGATAGGCATGGCAGCACATAGTCTATTGAGCTAGATCCAGTTTTCGCTTTAATGACTGTGACTAACATAGCGAAAAATGGGTCTAACAGAGGTCGCTCTTGATTAGTATGGAAAATCTCGTACTAATATCTGATTGGTCAGAAGAAATCAATTTATGCACATTTGATGTTAGTTGCATGTGGCTTCTATGAACAGGCAGACTACACTAGTAATGTATACATTGAGGTTGTTCACACCCACTTAGTTTTTGACCAGCTCGTCAGTTATATGAGCTCTAATGACATTGCAGTTGCAAAGAGACCTCTGCTAGACCCATTTTTCACGGTGTCAGTCATAGTGGAGCGAAAAATGGGTCTAGCTCGATAGACTACAGGCCACACACAAAAGGCCATTTGAAAAAGGTGATTTCTCACAAACTAAACAGTTTCAAGAATGTTGGCAGTAAATGTCCAAGTAGCAATATAATATTATGTGCACAATAATATTTATAAATTGAATTTTCTAGAAGTGAACTTAGATGGCTTTTGCTTCAATTTTTCACTGAACATACACACATGCACACACACACACACACACACGACTACTGTAACAGTATCAGACAGAGATCATGAATGTGTACATGTACGGAAATTCGAATGCATGGTCTTTATCTAAAGGAACCCTCCCAATACCTGCATGTTAGCGCTCAGGCAAGTGATGTAAGAGCATAAGAGTATATAAAAAAGTATAAAAGCACTCTTATGATAATAATCGGCTACCTCATTCTCTTCCTCCATGCAGTTGTGTCACTGTGACCTATACCACGGTGAGGCCTGGCACGTGGACCCCATCCACTTCTCTGTGTGGTCCAAGGAGAGGATCTGGAGGTCACAGACACTCTTGTTGTACATCTCCAGGACCAACATCTCGATTGGAGTAGTCCCACTCGATGCTCCATACTGAAGAGAGAGCTCCAGGAGGGCCTGTTGGTTGATGCCAGGGTTGTCAGGGATTCCCTGGAGCGAAGGAGAGAGTCAGTCACATTGCTTTATTAATCTCATAATGTATGTACGGTAGATGTGAAACAGCATTGTAGATATATATCCTATACGGTAGTACGTATAGTAGGAATGAGCCAAATGTCCCATAGACACAATTATGATCATCACAGAGGCTCTCACTGACAAATTACCAATTGACTGCAAGGCCTAAAACTCACAAAAACTTTTTTTGGCACTGGTAGAGAGCGCTAGTGGGAAGCCACAATAGTGCCACTTGTGTTCTGCTAACGTACGTACTTACAGTTGAATCGCCACTAATCGGAAGTCTGTATAGTAGCAATACAAATTTAATTTTCGTATGCATTACCAACTACGTGATAATTTTTCTTTAAGGTAAAGTCGCTAATTTTCGGACATTGCCTAATTTCAGACACACCATGCTATCTTCTACACAGAGATCCAAATTCAAGTCAGACTTGGTAGACTTATAGACCATTCAATGCCTCACCACAGAATGCAAGCCTGATTGTAGCTCTAGCTACTGGTTTGCTGCCGAGACGAACTGAACAAGTCTAGGCTGTCAAATTTACCCTGTCCGCACTATATAGATTACAAAAACTACTCGAAATGAAAGGGCACCAAGGTGCCTAACCCTTGGTACGATAGCAATATGCAGTATTTGATCGATGAATCGATGATGCATGGTCACAATGACACATGCATGCTGTGTAAATCTGCTCACACTCACAGTATATAGTCACTGAATCTTGAGCTTGAGGACACCAAACATACAACGATATAGGCTACATAGAAAATCTACTACCAATATGGTAACTATAGTGATGAGCTGATTAGCTATCTTCGTTTGCAAGGTATAGCTCTGAACCAGTGATGTGACCAGGCCCATAACCAGGATTCTTGAAAGGGGGGTGCATGATTCTTGTAAGAAATCAGTATTCTTCCAAGATCTTACAATAAAAATCAAGAAAACGGCCAATTCTCTTGCAAGATGGAAAAATTTTCTTGCGAGACTTGCAAGAATCTTGACCTATCTTACCTGAAAGATTCTTGCAAGACTCGCAAGAAAATTTTTCCATCTTGCAAGAGAATTGGCCGTTTTCTTGATTTTTATTGTAAGATCTTGGAAGAATACTGATTTCTTACAAGAATCATGCAAGATCTTGCCATTTTGATCTATTTTTAGAAGTAAGATCTTACATGTCATTTGCAAGAATTAAAGTTCTACCTGGGTTGATATTGAATCAATGATGTGTTACTGTAGTATATATCAGGGAATTTCCCATTTTTTTATGGTGTCTGATTGGCATGCTAAGAAATTATGCTAGTTCAGTGTTTTTGTCAGTTGGGAAAATTCTCCATATTTATTACTCTGACATTTAATATAATACAATGATGGTCTTATTGAAAACTAAGCATGTAACGCTCGCTATGCATATCATTAATTTACCAATATAACAAAATTAAGGCCAATTTTGAGGCTATCAAGTCTGGTGCTGACACAACACTTATACAAGTGACCTATAGCAATAGTTTTATAATGAGGACATTAAACAGAGTAGAATGGGTAAAAGCTAGAATAGCTGTATAGTATTTTAAATAAATCTTTTAAGAGTGTGTACATCATAATCTATTAATTCCTTGCTTGTGTTGCTATATTTCACATGGAAACTAAAAAACAAAAACAGCAAAACACCCAGAATTAAACATGTAGATTTCAGGGGGAAAGACTTTGGCAAGGGGGTAAATGAAACCCTGAGATTATATATGTTGCTTTCTGTCTATCTTTTAGGTCAAATTTTGACTTTTTTCACAAACACTGGCAAAATATGGTGATACAGAATTAAGCTTAATTCTCTTACATTTGCATACGATACTGGTAGGGGATGCAATATATATCATGGACAATAATCTTGAAAATGACATAAAGCTGTCATTTCTGTGGTAGAGTTTGGGCAATATAGTGTGTAACTACATGTACATAATTACAAGCTTATTTTTATCAATAGCATATCATGGTAACAGGGTCCAAATACTGTCAATGAGAGTACTGTAACATTGATTACAGTATAGTTAGAATACTTATATTCCAAAGTCTTCACATAAAGTTCATACATGCAGTACCAGAATGCTATAGAATATTTTGCAGATTTACTTGACAATGGGCTGAATAGTCCCATTTGTTTAAGACAGAAAAGAATTTAATTAGCTCATAACTGTGTGTAACAATACATCTGAAGTACATTTCACTGTCATCTTGGAGTACTTTAGTATGGGAGTCAGTGCATGCAGTTAGACCTAAAAAATGATAAGCTTTATCATAGGTATATATAAAAATGCATACTTTCAAACTACTATACAGGCAATATAATATTATCCTTTGATGTACTACTAATGCACCTATTGGCATTGAATGGATGGTGTCTGCATCCATTTTAGAACCAACAAGAATGCTTGTTCTAAAGTTGCAATACAAGCAATTAAGCTAGAGAATGTTCATAGAAAGATTAGAATGGTGTTGTTGTCATGTTTGAAACACTACATGCATACATCAGTGGGCAGTTAATTGCAGTTTTGAGTAGGTACTTTAGTTAACACCCAACACCCATGCTTGGAGGCAATAATAATCACAGAGATAGTACATAGGTAAATCCAGTATTCATCCACTACCTTTGATCAATATACACACAATATAAAAGGGGTAGAATTTATGTTCTCCTGTATGCATAAGATTACCATGCAAAACGAAGCATCAGTTGAAGTTCTTGTCTGGTAAATAATGTCTCTTTGAAATACTTGCGGAGTTATAAAGCTTTTCTGAATCAGCACACGTATGGTTTCCCTCAAACACAAAGAAAGACTCTGCTATACTACTTGATGTCATATCTCAGTTTGATACTAATTTTGATAATATGCTGAATCTATTTCCATTCATTCATGACCAACTAGTAGTGTTTGAGACATGAGTTTTCCCATGGATGTGTATATCATTATATTATCTATATTTTTTTTACAAGCACTACTTTTTATACAGTGCATGTGCATTTGGAATCCATAATCATGTATCATGAACTCAATCCCACAAAATTAGTATGTTTTTCGTCAAGATGATACTCTTGTATTTTACATCACAACTTGAACACCCAGACACGAGCACACCCACCAAGCTCAAGTAGAAGATGAGCTTGAGTGCATGTGGTCTTAAGCTCATAAAACTGCTAGTTTAGCTGTTTATGATAAGTTTGTATCCGATTATAGTATAAGACTTGTCCTGATTCATCACTACATGATTTATGCGGGCTAACTAGGGCCATGGTGGATAAGTTTGATCCAATTTATAAATTTTTAGTACAAATTGGAGAGGGCCAAATAAGTAGTTTAAGTTGAAGTGTGCATGTAATTTGACATTATTACAGATATAGTTATTGTATTTAGTTAATCTCGTGTAGTCATGTTTTTTTTGTGGATATACATAAATAATTTTTGTTGTGGTGTTTTCTGTAGTCTAATTTCTGTTAAGAAGTTGTATTGTTATGTTTTAGTCTACATTCACAATGGACCCTTTGAAGCCTGCTCTCATAAGAAACTGGACAGTTACCATGGATCTTTAGTAACTCCCATAGTCTCTTAATTACACTAACACATATACACACAAATACACACAAATACACACACACACACACACACACACACACACACACACACACACACACTGACAGTTCCTGGTGTTTGTAGTGAATGAGGAAGCTGGTAAGAACAGTGTGTGTCAGGACCAGGTCTCCTCCTTGGCCTACATCTCCAACAAGCCCATCATCATTGCCTCCAAGGACTTAGGTGACAAAAATGAACTGCTCAAAGAGTTTCAAGTAGGAATGTAAATTTCACTCTTGTAAGAAGTGGTAATCAATAGGATTTCCACTCAATCTACGATATGCGTAAATACCCAAATTGATACAAATAATATTCTGTATCTTTTTTATAAATACTAATTTCGCTTTTGGGAAATTGAACCATGGCAGAATCGAAAACAATCTTGATGATCATACCTCTCAATGCAACAATAATTAATTATTCAACTTGGAAATTCAGTGCAGAATGGCTACAATGAAAGATGGATTGTGGATAATTGTTGGAGGAACAAAAACCATTTAAGCTCTGGTAGCTAATAGTGATACAAAATTATTCACAAGACGTGATGGTATATTAGTAGTGATTGTGTACTTAGTTATGGGTGAATAAGCTACAGCTGTGGCGAAAGTTGTATTTACTAAAATTGAAAGAAAAAAAGTTAGTTTGAGAAGATACCCAGGCCATGACTGAGGTGTCTGATTCATTAGCAGTAATGGATGACCCAGTCTCAGACGAAGACATGTGGGGACCAATTCGCTCGAATTGTTCAATGTATACTGGTGAACGCACTTAAAGCAAAATGAGAGCCGTTTTAAGATGGAAACCATCATGGAATGCTTGCTACATGAGGAACAAAAGAATATCCAGATGGCAGTAACAGGAAGAGACAAACTACCACATTATCCACAAACTCACAGTAAAGAAGCGTGATGTCATTCCAACTAAATATCACTACTGTGGAAAACCTGGTCATATGAAAAGAAATTACCGAAAGATGGTGGATTTGAAAGACAAAACCAGAGGAGAACAGCAAGCTGAAAATCACAGGGCCAACAATACTGAGCTGAACAACACCAATGGTGATAGTGATGCACTGATTGGTTCTAGTACTTCAGAAAACAGATTGTCGGCTCTAGAACAACCTGTCACATGTCCAATGAAAAGTCACTTTTTGATGCTCTCGAACTACTGAAGAGGTCGCAAGATGAAACACTGGGTGATGGATACTTATTGATGGCAGTTGAAAAGGAACTGTATTCTTAATGATGCAACTAGATGGAGGAATGCAAACTACTACAAGATGTCCTGCCCTAAAATCTCCTCAGTATATCAAAGGCAACAAGCACAGAAAATTATGTTGTTAGATCAAAATGACCACAAGGTTCTGAATGAAACAAGCAATATCAATGCTAGAGCAAAGAGTAGAAAGTCTCTATGTACTTCAGTGTAGACGACAGGATATGCAGCACCTCAATGTTGCAGAAGGAATCGAACCTTGAAGCAAAGAACAAATTTACCACCATGATCGTTCCAGCCGCCATCTTGGCCAGCAGAGCCTGTGCAAGCTAGCTTGTAAACAAGTTTGATTATAATACATCAAAAGAAATTATAGTAAACCCATAAATATATGTTTTCCCAGTACGGTAGCACTGGGTACACAGGAATGGCACGGATGGCCCATTAGCGCAATACAAATATTCACGCGAATAACTGCAAAAACTAAGCGCTTAGCACTAAAAGGCTTCT
Source organism: Tethya wilhelma (assembly GCA_964030475.1). Taxonomy (NCBI): domain Eukaryota; kingdom Metazoa; phylum Porifera; class Demospongiae; order Tethyida; family Tethyidae; genus Tethya; species Tethya wilhelma. Next base: position 6,712,595 of record CAXIPT010000004.1, on the reverse strand, counting down.
TAAGCTACTATTTAACTCTTTCTCTTTCTAATGAGCCCAAAAACATGGCCTAAAACCATCGCTAAAGTACCAAACACAAACATGCCAAACCTTCAATTTTCTCCATTTTCTTCTTATATTCTTGAACTTCTTCTTCTTCTTCTATCTTGGCTCAACTTTTCTCAGAGACTATTCACTTTTAGAAGCTGATTCTTGAACGAACAAACTCGGTTTCTTCCAGGTCAGTCGCTTTTGCCATCGGTTTTTAGCACCTCTCATTAAGTAGCTAGATGCAAGGCGAAAAGCGCCTCCTCCATATGGCCGCCATTAATTTCTACACTCATGCATAATTCATTAGCTTCTAGAAAATTCGAATCGACAACCCTTTTGAGGTATCCCGCAGTACTTTTCTAAGATTAATCGCACAGTCCTCGTTTCTCACCCCAGGAGTGGCACAGTCCTCGTCTCTCACTCCAGGAGTGGCACAATCCTCATCTTTCACTCCAGGAGTGGCACAGTCCTCGTCTCTCACTCCAGGAGTGGCACAGTCCTCGTTTCTCACCCCAGGAGTGGCACAGTCCTCGTCTCTCACTCCAGGAGTGGCACAATCCTCATCTTTCACTCCAGGAGTGGCACAGTCCTCATCTCTCACCCCAGGAGTGGCACAGTCCTCGTCTCTCACTCCAGGAGTGGCACAGTCCTAGCTTATCTTTCACTCCAGGAGTGGCACAGTCCTCGTCTTTCACTCAAGGAGTGGCACAGTCCTCGTCTTTCACTCCAGGAGTGGCACAGTCCTCGTCTCACACCCCAGGAGTGGCACAGTCCTTGTCTCTCACTCCAGGAGTTGCACAGTCCTCGTCTCTCACCCGAGGAGTCGCACCGTCCTCGCCAGGGGTTGCAGAAAGCAATTTTAAAGGAGTGCTAAAGCCTATATCATTGGAATGGAAATGATACCTGAAGATCCTGAAGTGATAGCCAATATTATGAGAGAAATACAAGTCTTTAACCATGCAACAATTTGTAACAACCTTGGGAAATGGCCCTCAGAGTTTATACCATCAGTGACAAAGTGTCAACTGTGCTCACATGAGCTAACTTCACCATGTGCCATTCCAGGATCAGATAGAAAGGGTTACCTTGTAACTTGTGTGGGTCTAATGCCAGTTACCATTTGGATGAAAAAGTGTACGAACTCCACGTGTGCAGCAAGATATGTGTTCAATGACTGGAAAAAAGGTATAAACTGTAAAAATTGACTAAAGCTTTAGAATTGTATGTTTACACATTATGTAGATGCTACACATAAGTACTACGGTATAGCGGGTAAACTTAGCGAGAATTAAATTTGGCCAATTGGCGAATTATTCTTACACACGTGTGCCCATATAAACTATGCAGCGTATGGAATTGAATCGCTAAATTAAAAATTGCCAATAATCCCAAAATGGAAATTCGCCAAATTTTAAGCCCGCCAAATTTACCCGCTACGGTATATTATGTGATACTGCATACCACCAAAGAAACCAAGTTTATTCGTTCAAGAATCAGCTTCTGAAAGTGAGCGGTTTTTGAGAAAAGTCGTTCCAAGATAGAAGAAGAAATACCACTTAACTCTTCAAATATTTGCATTTTCCTGCAATAATTGCTATAGATTTTATTGACTAAGTTTAGCGAATCATGCATGTGCATGTTTGAGTGCACCCCATCACATTGTATTATGCTTTTTCGTAAATATGATGCTATCTTCAAATTAAGTGGTATATGTTGTTTAGTATAACACACAAATAATCTGTTTCTACAATACCTGCAGGCATCTTTAATGTTTCTAGTAAAATACTAGTCACTTTGGATATCTTTTTTGACATGAGGAGCCACATTCAAAGAGGAGAACCAGGTTACCTCCTAGCAACTAGCATGATGTAGTACATCGAGGGGGCGAGCCTGAGCGCGTTATTTGTGGGAAGAGAACGCGCTGTATATTCTTGCGCATGCAATTCATACTGATTCATTTGATTCATACGAACTTGGTTAGCTCGATAGTACTGGTTGTTTTCAAACAGCCAATTCAATGCTTGCTCGACAACATGCCTTCGGACACAGAAATCTTGATGTGTTTGTTCCTTCTCTTTCCTCACAACCAGTACATCAATCTCTGATGGTAGCCTTGGAAGAGAGGTGGCAAATGACAGCACATTTTGTGGAAGGTTGACGACATGTCCATTGTATCCATACTGGCCATGAGGTAGCCTGTAGATGGACATGATCGGCATCACAGCTGATATCAGCATCTCCTCAACCTGTGTCAGTGGTTTCTCTCTGCCTCCTTTCCTTGATCGATCTCGATTGTCGATCTTGCACAGTTTGCCGAATGGTTTCCTGTTCTGTGCTCTGGTGTGCTGCATTTGGAACAAATGAACTTGACAGGTGTGCTGTGTATGGGTCTTCCTCTGGCACTTGAGAGCATTTTGATTCATACGAACTTGGTTAGCTCGATAGTACTGGTTGTTTTCAAACAGCCAATTCATTGCTTCTCTTTACTCACAACCAGTACATAAATTTCTGATGGTAGTCTTGGAAGAGTGGTGGCAAATGACAGCACATTTTGTGGAAGGTTGACGACTCTTTGCTGATCAAGACGAGCATCTCTCTCGGGAGTGGTTTCTCTCTGCCTCCTTTCCTCGTCCTGGACTCTGCTGATCAAGACGGGCATCTCTCTGGGGAGTGGTTTCTCTCTGCCTCCTTTCCTCGATCCTGACTCTTTCTTGATCACGACACAACGAGCATCTCTCTCGGGAGTGGTTTCTCTCAGGCGTCGCTTTTGTCGGCGAGCTGAATCTCGTTGTCTACACGTAGCGAGTCTCCTTTCTTTGTCATCAGGCGTTTCTCTAGCTTTACGCTCTCTGTAGAGTTCCCTTCGCCGTGCAAGGCGTTTTTGTTTTTTCTCTTCATTATTATCCATGATCGAACGTCGAACAGACTTTGCAAATATTAAAAAAAAAACAAAAAACATGTGCTAATGCTATTGCGCAATCGATTTCAATATTGCAACACCACGTGCACGTTCGAATAATTTGAATATACGGAAACTGTCCACGGTGTACAAACAAACCAACAAACAGAAATTTTACCATTTGCAACGACTATGTGGGGCTCGCTCAGGCTCGCCCCAATTATGCACAGTCCATTCTTGAAAGTGTGTGCTGTGTAGGAGAGATATCTGTTAGCACTGAAGAACAAATGTACCTGGAACAGAAACTTTATGACGGATACTTTGCATTTGAAGCAGTTACTGACAGGAATTGGAATAATGCTATCTGTGCAATTTGCAGAGTGGTACCAGTATTTGAAAGTGGTAATGGAAATTGTAAGAATTGTACACCCTTAAAGAAATGCCAAGTACATAATATTATCAGTTAGTTACCATGAATTTTATATCATTAACTTAAGGTGGTCGGAGCATGAGTATGTTAGTGAGGTGTACGTTGTTCTATGAGGTTATGATATGAAAAAAAATAATTTGGCTTTGATGAGAAATGCTCTTGACAAAGTTTTGAGAGGTTTGGATGAAGCATACATGCAGGACTAGTTCAATGCTATATGCCATTGCAATTGATGCTACACTTGTATTTTGGTACATGCAAGCTATGTACACAAGGCAGTTCAAGCAGCAAGTTATTGCATCAAATTATCTTCAGTATAACTTCGTAGATATACTCCTTAGCAACAAAAGTCCATGGATGTGACCGACCACCCTTAAAAATCGTCAATATGTTTGTGCAGGGGTGCTCACTATAGGTAAAATTACCAAACAGCATTTACGATATCAGAAAACACAGTTAAATACTACAATAAGTAAGTACATTTATGACTAGTGTTCTATAAGCTATCTGATTGGTCAGTAGCTGGGCAATATTTTCCCTTATTGTATATATCCTAGGAGACAGAGGTAGCTGTATTCTCACATACAGAAAGCCTTACAAGTACTGTACTCTAGTTGGGTATACTGTTTGTACAGTTCAGCTATTCATTAACAGTGATATACAATAAGTCAGTTATAGCATGGGCCCAGTGCTGTATTGGCCCAGGGTGGGCCAATACAGCACAGAGGCCCATGCTATAACTATAACTAATTGCATGGATGGTTATTGCACACTTTTTAACTATCACTACAAGATGTATACCTGTAAGAGACAGGTTACATAGTAACCACAGATACTTCTAGCAACATGTATACAGCTGCAGCTATACCTATGTACGTACATGGTTTGAGTTCAAGTGGCCATGGTTTGTTGATGAAGAATATCATCCAAGGCATATTATAATAAATCTATTATTGCATTCCAAAGGTCGGGCAATATTGGGGAAATATTCAGCTGTTAGGCTCTGTATAGTCCCTCCCGTTGGTCGGGCCAATACTGCCACCCTCGAGCTGAATATTTCTCCATATTGCCCTCCCAGTCATGCAACAATATAATATATTGTATTAGAAAATTGACCACAAAAATTTTCCGATCTACGATATACCAATAAATGATATAACTGTTGTAAAGAACAACTTTATTTTGTTGAAAATTATATATCAATAATCATACACATACCATTTTAGTTTACATGGTCAACTCCAGAAGACTCAGAAGGAATTGATGATGTGGATAACTGGTGCAATTTTCAGCAAGGCATCTCCAATGACATTCCGTGCCAATGAGATAGCTCCATGGATACCACCAGCATGTAGAGCTTCCAGAGTGGTTAACACTGAATCAATGAAAGGTATGATTTTAGTAGGGATGTTTAATTTGCAATAACAATGTTGGAAATAGTGCTTTGTCTGCATACCTGACAATGGCTTTCTGCTTGTGTACAAGAATTTCTAGCCACAAAAATACTTAGAGAGCAGAGAGATAAGCACTTCTGGTACTTTCAATTCTACATAGGCAATGCTACAAACAGCAACATACAACCTTGCGGTTGTCCCAAAAACTAGCTGATGCCATTGTATCAGGAAGGTATGACCCATCAAACCAAGAAACGGATACTAAACAGTTAAAGGATATTTGTAGGGAAGTGGAGATTCCAGTGGCTCATAAAGAATCAAAGGTATAAAATTATTCTTATACATGAGTTTAACACCATTGACAGCGTAGAAATACTAAACTTAGTTGTTGAGCCTTCCACAAATTAAAATATTAGGAGCAAGGCTAGCTTCCTGCAGTCTGTATACAAAAAAAACATTATATACCGGGTATACACAAAGTACTATATAATTATACTGCATGTCAATCACTATCTGTGATGAAAAACTGACAATAAGTACTTCAACTTGTATAGTTTGTAAGGTAAAACTAGATTTTAAAAACTTTTGAAATGAAATTATGTGCTACAGTCTCAGATGCTTCAAAAGCTAGAAAAACTGCACTCATTTGTGCTACAAGGCAACAGTGAGTGCCATGTTTTTGAGTCAGCACCAACATGCACTGGAGGTAAAGTCTTTAAAAAATTGTCACCATCAGGTATATATTTTGATAAAATTATAATGTACAGGCAATTGAATAATGTTAGTTCACATGCATATGCACACCAAAACCATATTTAGGTTATACCTGCTACAAAATATATTGTGAAGAAGGAAAGCACTCGAGATCACATTGATTTACTTCTTTCTTCTAAATTTTGGCCAATAGTTTACGCTGTAGACATGGCATGTGACGTTGTTGCCGTTAGAAGTTAGAGAGCGCAGACTAGCAAAGGAACTGTGGGGAGACCGAAGGGGGTGTTTTGAAAAACCATCAAGTTCTGCCACCCCATGTGTAAGAATCATATACAGTAGAAATAAACCTCTCAACAAAGGACAATTCTTGGTTCCCAAATTTTCCAATTCCCTATTGTATGGCATGCAATACAAACAGAACCTTTGAGAAGAGGATAACCTCTCTACAAAGGGCAAACAAGCTGAATTTATATTGTCCCAAAAGTATCCTTTGTTCGGAGATTTTAATGTATACAATAATTATAATGGTGTAGACAGGGGGCATTTTAAATTCACCACAGGTCATTCACCTACCAGAAATGAAAGATCCACTTTCTGTTGGAACACACACAGATTCTGTTATTGCATCAGAAGAACACAGTTACTGCAAACAACGTGTTGTCCATCCCATCACTTTTACATTAAACAGATACATACTAGGAGATCGCTTTAATGATGGTCCTAAAAAGTGTGATCACAAAAAAAAACGTGCAAATTCCACAATATGAGACTGTGCCCAGAACTAACTATAGTTATCAATCAGTCACTTCTGAAGTTATTAGTGCCAAAATAAAAAGTGTAAGGTTGCAATCAAGTTCACAACAGAATTCCACTCATTTTTTTATAACCGGCTTATGGATTACTGGCACAATACATCCATTGTAAATAAACAACTTGCTCAGGTAAAGAAAGAAGCTAAACGTGGTGAAACTGTGTCAAGGGACACTCTACACAGGTTACATATGTATGCAAGACTTGCTGTAGGTCAGGTCATACAGCTTTTGAGTGCACTGAAAAGCTTTAAATAACAATCTAATGTACTTGTATTTATTCATGCATTATTTGACATAAGTCTTCCACAACCTCATACTGTGATATTTGTGTAAGATGTTCATTTTAAAGCGTATAACTTATTTCCATTCATTTCACTTTGTTATTGTACATAGTGATATTTTATTTGGTCATCATGATTTCACATATTTGTTACCGTCAATCATGATGCAAAAACAAATCACATGGAACCCACCTTTCCTTAACTTTTCAGTGTTTTGTTCCACAAACCCAGTACTTTAATATTTTAAAATATGTAGTAAGCTTGCCTTTTCTTTTAGCAATACCTGGCTCATGCCCTAGTTTTTATCTTTCTCCATGACACTATACTTACTCCCATCCACCAACCTAAGCATAATACTCTTATTTTAAGTATGCTTGCTTATGTAGTAAGCTTATTCAGAAAATTTTTAAAAGTTATCAAGGTATCAAGCTTGTTTAGAAATGTTTCTTTAGTTTTTCTTTTATAATTCCTGGACTTTGCTCTAGTTCTTACCTTTCTCCTTGTGTTTTCTCCTACCTACCAACCTAGGTAATCTATAATATGCTTGCTCAACATTTTTTTACAGTTATACCTGGCCCATGCCCTAGTTTGTTTTTACCTTTCTCTGTGTGTTTTCTCCCACCCACCAACCAATGCAGGTAATACTTTGAAAAATCTTTAAGTACCTGGTATGCTTGCTTAACAATTTTTACAGTTATACCTGGCCCATGCCCTAGTTTTTAACTTTCTCCTTATGTTTTCTCCTATCCACCAACCCAGGTAATACTTTTAAAAATCTTTTAAGTATGCAAATTTTTTAGTTATACCTGGCCCATGCCCTAGTTTTTACTTTTCTCTGTGTGTTTTAATACTCCCACCCACCAGCCGAAGTAAAGCTAGTATGTAATTTTTTTATACTTTTCTCTTTGCATTTTCGCCCACCCACCAATCCGCTAAGTGTATCTAAGTAGGCTATGTAGCAAAACAATTTCTGCAACTTACTTTTGAGTCGTCTCTTCTTTGTGGCTTTTTTTTGCAATTTTTCTTTACAAGTGCATAATTAAAATTGCTTACACTATTACGGCAGATACTTGCAAATGACGTCATTATCAGACAACCAATCAGATTAATTGGGGCGAGCCGGAGCGAGCCCCACACTAGTGTAGTCAACGGTGAAATTTTCTATATATTTTTTATATATTTGTTGTCTATCGTACGTTCTCGTCATAAAATAATTATAGTATGTTTATGATGATCATTGCTAGTGCATCTCAATCTACAGTGCATGCGCGTAGGTCCGCGTGTTCATCATGATTTTGCACTTCAATCAGAGAGAAACTTGATCAGTGGTGACTGAGAAAGAAAGCTACTGCTTGAGCTGAAAAGAGAGTAAACTTAAATACTCGCCAAGTTGGTGCCCTTGCAATGACCGGAGAGACCATAATTAGAGGGGCTGAAAACTACCAAAAGGGAGCATAAGCCCCAAAATCAACAGGTTGTACTATACTAGCACATACACCTGCCTGTCAGTTCTTGAACAACTAGCAATTTGATCTTACTACTCAGTCATGCTATATACATTTTTAGTACGCTTTACTTCATTTGTACCACATCAGGCCTGGTTAATATTCAGAAGTAACATCAATAATTATTATTGATGAAATTTAATTGTTTGCTACATAGCAATGATAACGGCTCGCCCCTTTGATGTTCAACATCGTCACTAGTCTTAGAAACTACTGCGGCACTGTTGAGCCTTTTCACATACAAGTGTGCATTATTTGGAATTAAATTCAAGTTGCCTGGAACTATTCTGTGATACTTGGTTGCTCTTCTTAAGAGATGAAATCAGGACTTTGATTATCATAACATATAGAAAGGCAAGTAAATCTTATGAACAGCTCCTGCCTCCAAATGACTGAGATGGGTGTTTTGCTTCAGCAGCCCACTCAGTGGCTCAGTAGTCTAGCTTGCCAGACTACTAGCCACTCAGTAGCTAGCTACATACACTAACTCAAATGTAATTTGTAGAATTATGGAAAAATGAGTGCATTCTTTTTAATTTACGATTTAGCCATTGCTGTGTCTCATTACATTTCTAATGTTTTTTTTTTAATTGTAGATGTAGCTTTGGCATTTCTTTGTATTTTGTCTACATACATAATAGACCCCCAGAGGCCTGCTCTAATGCTCCTTTGTAAAAACTGAGGGATTACACTTTTTGCTGTTTGGAGCAATGTAAATGAATTCGTGCGACTTGTCCAAGAACCCAAGAACCAATGAAGCAAAGTTAAACAAAGATTCGGCACCTTTGTATCCTATTCCAGTGAAGTCAAATTGATCTGAATGTACCTTTGCCAACGACCGAGAATGGTAACCGGTAACGTGACACTTCTCAACTTTTTCTCAAAATAGCCAGAAGCTGCTCCTCTCCCTGATAAGAGTGCGAAGTCTGAGGCTCTATTTCTTTATCAGACAATGTGCAGGTGTAAAAAAGTTTTATGTTTTGCCAGCTATAGGGCATGCATGTCATATACATGTAACCATACAAAATAGAATGCATACTTAAAAATTTATCTTATAGTAATGTATGGTACAGCCATTTGACAAGAATAATTATGTGGTGTTTACTTGTCTCGGGGACTATAAGGCATGGGTTTACCTAATTAACTACCAAAATATTCATAAATAATTAGGCTCCCTATTGATATTCCTATCATCAATGCAACTTGTCCCTTTACATGTTAAAGATCTTGCTTAGGTCAAAATTTGTGTCATGTGGCTTTTATTTTTTGCATAAATTATTTCTTCTTCAAAAACATCTAAACCTGTTTTCATGGCAACCAAATTTTGGCAGAAAATTTTTATGATTATTTTATTGCAAAAATTAATGTTAAGTGACTTAAGGAAGATACGAGCAAAATTCTATTTAATGCACACCCATTATTGTTCTCTTCAGTGACGTAACTCTCCATGTCAACACTCAGTTAATTTGGTCGAGTTAAGGAACATTAAAAGTTTAGAAACAGATTTAGGGACCGGTAAAATGAAGAATAACAAAATTAATGATTATTCATGAGCAATAAGTCATGTGATCATCATAATTACACAATATCTTCATATTTAGGGATATATAATTTTTGAAACTTTTTCCACTTCAGTTCTTAATATTTTGTATTAATTTTTTTACCTGTGCCTTGTGGCCCATGAGGTGTTTGTTAACTCTTGGTGTGCATACTCACCCCGTTTTGTGTGTGTGTGTGTGTGTGTGTGTGTGTTCCAACTATATCTCCAGAACTGCAGCTCTAGTCTTCAAAAGTGGCAGACCAAAGTAAAAGAATTGAGATAGTCTAGAAAAATTACCCGAAACAGCACAAGCTGTCTTTATAATTCAAGCATTGAGCCATGGATATTGATCAACATCAATTATTGATGACATGCAGTAATGATGAACATGCCCAAAAGGTTAGAGCATTTGAATCCCTCAGATTTCAAGCAATCAGATATGGTTTTCAAATTCATGATGTGTCTGCAAATAGAGACTGTGTGTACAGTTCAATATTACTCAAGCTAACAGCTTTGGGTCTATGCAATAGTGGTGAACTAAGACACATGCATGGTGGCAGATCATTTATAAAACCATAAAGCTGACAATTGTCACTTTGTATCTACTGATAATAGATACAATGCTGATACTGAAGCTTCTAATCAAGACAATGCCCTAGCTCGTAGCTTTAGAAACAGACCCTGATAGACCTAGTACTATAGATAGTAACCCTGTTACAGCTGCAAGGCATTTTCAGTACAGACAGAATACATTCTTCCATGAGTTTCTGAACTCCTCCTCAATGTAGTTAAGGATGCCTCAACTTTTAAAATAGCCTAATAATGTACAATTTGTAGTTTAGATACGTATCTCTTCAGGAATTTATTGTTTGACCAATGATAGAATATATTTTCAAGTGTGAATGTCATGTGACCCACAGGGGTGGGACAGGATGATGTCCTCTTTGTAAGACCTTAATGCAAAGATGCAGAGCTGGATATTTATTTTCACAATGTCATATTTTGTCAGAATATTGTATTTATCTTCAAGATTTTGAATCTGCTTGGAAACTTGGTCTTACAAACTTTAATAGGTAGAAACAGAGAGAAATAGGCCTATTTCTAAATATTGCACACCTAATTATATATGCGTATTGATTATTTCTCACTAATTAATGATGGGTACCCCATTTTCCCGGCAGATCTAATATATAATGGTTAAGATGTACTAGATAAGGGAAAAAAATGCCTCTTCAAATAAACATTCAGCTCTGCATTCACAAAAGTATGTATTTTTGTCTGTAGCCACGCCCACAAGTGTTATTTCATTTTCATTTTCACAATTTGTATCCAATACTATAAAAATACGATGGTTATTAAGTTTGGTCTTCCAGTCACTAAGTAGTTAAAACACGAAGGGGTAAACCTTTAATTATGTCCTTAACTTCCTTAAAGTTTGAGGCATCCTTAACTACACTGAGTCAGCAAAGTCATTGGGTGAAATTGAAGATTATGGCATTAAAATTGAGTTCCAAGCCCATGGTACCCCTCATGCACACTATGTGATATGAGTCAAAGATGCTCCTAATGCTGATTTGTGTGATTTAATTGATAAGTACATATCTTTCAATTCCAATCGAACTAAAAGAAATAGTTCTGCTCCAGAATCACAGACATTCCTCTTATTGTATTCATGTTGATTCAATTTTCCCCATCCACCTAGCTACTTCACACTAATTGCTGAGAAATAGACAATACCATACCAACAAGAATGCATTAGCAAAAGTCCATAAACTAATAAACAATGGTAATACTCATCTGTCCCTTGATCAGTTATCAGACTACATGAATGCATTATCTGTGTCCTCTAAAGGTAGTGTGGTTGTGCTAAAACATGAACCCAATGAATATTGTGTCAATAACTATAAAATGCCGTGATGTTAGCCTGGCAAGCCAATATGGACCTATGTGCATATGCTTGTGTGATGTATGTAGCTTCCTATATCGTGAAATCTGATAGAGGTATGGGTGTGCAGTGAAACAGGTTGCCAATGAAGCTAGAACTGATGAACTAAGAACCCAACTGAACAAAGTAGGTTCAGACTTTTTGACTCGCAGAGAAGTCAGTGTCCAGGAAGCTGTGTATAGAATACAGTCTTTGCCCATGAAACAGTTGAGTAGGTCTGTTGTATTTGTAGACACAATTGAAAAAAATTAAGGAATAGCTGTGTTGAAAGACATGAAGAGTCTCAGAGATTTGCCTAATTATGATACAATGTATTCCAAAAAGCTTGATTGACAAATATACACATAGACCTACACATTTGTGTCTGCTGCCAATTACACGTCTGACTATTAGCAAGACAGTGACTGTGGTGATGTTTTGCCCCCAATTACCTCCTCCTCACCATGTAACTGATAACATGGGTATAATGAGGAAATGTAAGAGAAAAGCTGCCATTCGTTTCTGTAAGCACAACAAAGACAAAGAGCCTTCATTTGGTTTAGAGCCAGACTCATGTTGTATTTCCCATGGCAGCATTACCAGCATGTCCAGAGAATTGTGTTATACAATGAGACTCAGGAAAACACTGAAGAAATTGAGTCTAAACACTGAGCATGGTTGGAATCAACTTGCCCCATCCAATGAAAAGAGTAGAGCTCAATCCTTAACAGAAGGCAGTGAGACATTGACAGAAGTGTCTGAACAAGACCTTGGAGACAATGCTAATATCATAGTTCCACCATCATAAGGTTTCCAATATCAGCAGATGAGTATAGAAGCCTTTTCTGTGGTTTAAATAAAAAACAGTAACTTTCCACTATAACTGGTGTAAGGATGCCCTCAAGCAAAACAAACCCATTGAGCCATGTAGTGTTTCTAAGTGGTCCTGGTGTTGGTAAATCACATGTGATAAGATTTGTTCGCTAAATTGTCAAACACCATTGAACCAGATGATGTGATTGTATCACTTGCATGAACTGGTGTTGCTGCTTTTGATATCAACAGCATGACCCTTCACTCAGCATTTTTGCTAGGCTGTAGCATGCACAATGGATTTTCAGCAGCCTCTAAGTCATGACAGACTGAATACATTGCGTAACAAACTGTCCCATCTTGTGTTATTAATAGTCAGTATGTTTGGCTCAAACATGTTGCTAGAGATCCACAAACGTTTGCAACAGGTGTGTCCCCTAATGTAACATTTGGTGGTGTTAGTATTCTGGCTGTTGGCGACTTGTATTAGCTTCCCCATGTTGGTCAGTCACAATTATTCAGTACAGTTGGTGATTTTTATGCTAAATTATACAAGTCTGGATCACTGTGAGTTCAACATGGTTGAGCTTACTGATATAATGTGGCAGAAAGATGACTATGTATTCTCCGAACTCTTGAGAACTAATGATTGTACCCCTCATGACATTGTAAGTCCAGAGAAACCAAACCAAATGAACCTGATTACCCAAGCTACCATTGCATGTGCATAGATTGAATGTGGATGTTCAAGGGGTGGTCACTCCAATACTTCCTGTACTTCCACCCGCGACCGCGGTGAAGATGCGGTCAAGAGGTCAAGATAGGATTTTGGGTGCGGTCAAGCTGGAAGCCCCATCGGGATGACGTCATATTAATTATCCTGCATTTATCATGTGAATTACAGTTGTTTATGCTGGTTGATTGCATTATTGATTAATAATAAGCTCATTGTAATCCCTATAATTACTGTCTGCTATCATAAGTCCACTTGAACTGGCTAGAAGCTGAACTGTAGCTAGCCTATAGTTACATAGAGGCCGGCTATGCATACGCATGCGCAACTTTACGCCATGCCCAAAATTTAGAAAATGAAAAGTTGGAGCTCGTTTCACGTCCGCTTGCAATTTTCAGAAACAATATCAGTATACAGTTCCTGCAGTTCCTGGATCATTGATGCATGGTTATCATCATGGCAGGAGCTGGAATGCTAAAAGTAGCTGTAGAATTACATGAAGGAGTACACCATGAAAGAGCTAGAGATTGCCATATCAAGTTTGTTTCCTCATGTAACTATGAAAGGACTTTGTTTAAAGTTTATCACTGGGATGAATTAGCTGGCAGGGTTGATATTGAATCTGATGCAGATGTTGCTCAGGCATTTCAGAATTTTAATGAAGAAATGGATGGCTTGAAACGTTCAAAGTACCTTGTTCTTCACGCTGAAGATTGTATCAAATACACTGCAAGCACATCTGATCGTAGTGAAGTAGCTACTGCAATCCTTAAGACTAAATCCAGAAAGGTATTCACTTGAACTTATTATGCATGCATTGTACATGTTAAGAGGACTGGTAAGGTTTTATTATTAATAATTGGTGTATAATTGTTTTCAGAGAAAACGTGATACAGCTGATAAAGATTTTGATGAAGAACTCCAAGCACTGCACAAGAACATGATGCCAGTACTATCAAAATGTGATAGGGAAGACAAACTTAATGAAGAAGATCAACCTCTCTACATTGATGAATTCACTGATATAATTAAATGCAAGTGGTGTCCTAGCTGGTCTGAGGCAAAGGTCTGCAATCTGCACACTCGGAAATCAGCATCACATAATGCTGCCAGGAAATCCAGACTACACAGTTGTGATAATCATGATCATGAGCAAATGGATACAGAAGGTGTGCAAACAGACATTAGATCATTTATTTCAAGTTAATTTTCCTGTATACGGCATAATTATATTGGTCATAATAATATTGATACATCATCAAATTTTATCAACGTTTTGATCGATTTAATAGTTGTTGCCTCAAAAATCTAAGCAAAGTTAGNGGAATTAGACAATCATAATGTTTGACACTATAATATTATCCAATGGTGATCATGTGACAGTCACCTGAGATCATCCTCATCACCCATCTCAATGCCATTGGCTCTGAGCATGGCCACAGCTTCAGGGAAGGTAAGGATCAAACTGCAAAATGGAGGGAAGGAAATCACTACTACTAAAATTAATTTTCTCTTTAGCCTTGTTCTATAATTATGCTACTGAAATAATATGTTGGTGATGTCATGTAAATGATATTGCCCTGTGCACATTAGAGAGAGAGAGAGAGAGAGAGAGAGAGAGAGAGAGAGAGAGAGAGAGAGAGTTTCTCTCTATTATAAATGAAAGCACCGCTGGTGCACAAGCCTCGTGCACTTGTAAGAGAGTTAAATTATCACATGTCATATTTACATGTATGGTATGTGTATATGATCAAGAAAACTAATGCACCTATATTTTATATAGGCCCAAGCTATACTCCCAAGCTAACTTGCCCACTGGTTAGCTGAATAACTCTGTGATAAACTGAGCAGCACAGGACATACTGATAGGCTACTGAACTATAGCTAGCTAGCAAGTTACTTTGATGACTAAAGTGGCTGACATGCACTGGCCATGGAATGCTCAGCTGTTGTTAGCATTGATGCAACTGAAGTCAAGCTGGGCTACCTCAACCATTGCATCATAGCTAGATATTATGTATCAGTGCTTGCTAGCACCAAGCACCACTGACCAAAAGCATTAGCAGCCATGCATCTAAGCTGCTTCTAGAACTCTTGGAGCTGCTTTCATTCAAAACGAATTCTAGATAACGCACACCAAATCAATAGGCGTGGTCTCTAAGTGAAGCGTAAAAGAAGCACAAAAGCCTGAAATCTCAGCAACCATAGTGTTTTGGACAGCAAAAATATATTTCTACAAGATCATTCAGATTTATGAACGTAAGTACCATCAGTTTTGTTGCTAGAGCTGCCTTTCTTGAGATTTCGATGGAACAAACAGACAGACAGACACACAAAATGACTACCGTAATCCTCTGCACGTGCCGAGGCTTAACTATGGGAATGCGGCCATCGTGATAGCATCACATACACTGCTATGGGAGCAAACACACCAACTGAGTTTACCACAACATCTGAGCGCTGCACCACATATAAGCAATGGAAATTAAACCATGCAATGGAGACAAAATTCCTCCAAACACTGGCCTACGAACCAACAGTGTACCAACTACTGCCGAAAGAATATGTAGTTGTTCATGAAAATGGTCAGCAAGTTAAATATGTTGGCACAATTCGTGCTTCACATGGTTCTAGCTTAGGTGCTTGTAATGGTGTAGCAAGCAGTACAAGGTCTCATCCATAAGTGTGTAAAGCATGTAATGCTCTAGTATACATGGAAAAACATCATCACATCATCCAAGATCAGAGCACAAAATCTGGGATTAACTATAAGTTTTGTGCAGCTCATCAACTTGAGACTGCTCTTTCAAATCGAAAAGCAGGTGAGAAAATGAAGACACAAAAGATATCTTCTCTTGTCCTAGCTAATCAAAAGTTGCTAGAAGATAGCTGGAAGAATAAAACCGCAAAGCAATTTGTCCAAACGTTAATCTCCTTGTTTGAAGGGAATAAGTTAAGCAAGTTTGATACTGATTTTTTACAGAATTGGCTTGGAAAAAAGTCAAAGGGAAAGTATTACAGAGCAGACGAACAAGCTCGTAATCTGACCATTCTGTTCAGCAATAAATTAGGGGAGAAAATGTTCACTACTACTGCCCCCATGTTAAGCTTACTAAGTGCTCAACAGGCAAGATGAATTAGAGGGAATGAGAGCAGCTCCCAACATTACTTAGCAGGATTAAACAGTTGGGCTTATGAGCTTGCAACAAATCGGGAAAATCTGAAACCTTTGCAAAACAGTATGGATGGCACTCGCATCATCCATACAGTTGAGTTGTATCGAGACAAATATCTTGTAGGTAGAGTTTCCACCTGATGTCCGCTTATTCAAACACTAGCTTGAAGAAGTTAGCTCATTGGAAGATGCTCAGAAACATATTTTGCAAGTTAGACAGGAGAACAAGTATGCTTCTGAAGCATATTCAGTTCTTTTGTGTGACACTTCTGGTGAGCATCCACACTTACTTGCTCAATTCCAGAAGCCATAAAGGGTGTAACAGGTGAAAATATTGTTGCTTTAATGCTCGAAGTGGAAAAGTATGCACTGAAGCATGCTTTACTAATAGTAGGGCATTGCACTGATTCTGCTTCAAGTGCTCTTGTCAAGTTTGCTTCTCCTTTTACTTTTCTTTCGTGTAAACCAAGCATGAAGTTCATAGGTCTATCATTCAGTGGCTTTAATTTTTTTCCCCCCATTCATTCGTTCAGCTTATCCTTCCATTGCATACCCATGTTGGGACCACTCTGGTAGAACTGTCCTCAGGAATTTAATGAATAAAAACACTACTATTGTTTGTGGTGTAATCACTAACCAAGGTGATGGTGTACAGACAAACACAACTGCTTGTGTTGAAGACCTGCACACTCTAAAAGCCCGTTGTCCCAATGCTATTATCAAGCACTCTGACATAAAGACACATTAAGCAAAATTGTGATGCTACAACACGTGTCCAAACTAGTGACACAATCAAACAACTTTCCGAAAATGTTCCAGAATCCAAAGGTACACAACTGTATCTTAAAGCAGCAGTGTGGACTCATGAACCATTCAGAAACAACAAGTTTGGTTCACGACCTAAAGTTGTTTGTAGTTTATGAGCTGGGATAATGACATGGCGCAGGTGGAGGCATTACATTCAGCTAACTCCTGGATTGACACTTTCTGCCAATTTTATTAGTAGCAGCCACTATATGACTGAAGAATTACTAGTCCATGCAGGAATAAATAACCAACTTACTTTATATTTTTGCTTTTCTCAGCTAGAAGTAGTGGAATATGCAATGAGAATCACAGGTAAACGGGGTATAGAATCCATTCATTCTATTTTTCATGGAGGAGCTTCTTCATTGCCGATAACAGCTCCCAATCTGAGTTTTTGTGAGTTTCTCACTAAAATTAATTAGACTCTTCAGATCCACTACTATCTACTATTACCAGGAATTAGCCTGAGATTATGTTCTGCTTGGTGGATAGTAGTAGATATAATAATCTATTATGAATATTTTTATCTGATAATTAACCGCAAATATTTAATAATTGTCGAATAAATAAATATTTAATTAGTTATATTAAAAACTGTAAACTGAGTTGGCCAAGAAGCAAGATCATTTCAACAAGAGACCTCGAGTATTTCAAGGATAACTTCAAGGTACAATCTAAGTTTTCAGCGGATGGAATCTGTTCTTAGCTATTATGTTAGTTAGCTGCAAAAAAGCATTTTTTGAGGGTTTTAATTTAGCTTCTCATGCAAATAACTCACCTTCTATGTAACCATTCCAAAATCCATCCGCTAGATCACCTTAAAACACTTTGAACTTAGCGTTCGTACATTCAAAAGCTTGCTAAACCTCCGGCAAACTTGTTGGCCACATTTCATATCAAACTGTACACAAAA
The DNA here is from genome assembly GCA_964030475.1 of Tethya wilhelma. NCBI lineage: Eukaryota > Metazoa > Porifera > Demospongiae > Tethyida > Tethyidae > Tethya > Tethya wilhelma. The sequence continues at coordinate 6,694,625 of CAXIPT010000004.1, read as the reverse complement.
CTTGCAGACCATGCGGCCTTTGCCAACTAGTGAATGACGTCATACAAATTGCTAGCGCACGCAAACTTATCCAGAGGCTTCTGCAGCTCACGCTGTGTACTCTAAGAAGCTTCTTTAGAAAGCTTGAAGCCATCATACTTTTGATATTCGAAGTGTGGTGATAGCTAAGGTAGAGTCACCACTATTGGACACAAACTCAATTATTCAGAAGTAGCTTACACTTCAGGAATCCCCTTTTCTATCCCTGGAGTACCTGTTAACTATAGACTTGTGTCATAGCCTTAGCTCAGAACCTTCATTTATTGGACGGTAGACACCAGATTATGTACTAGTACTTCCGCTTCCAATAATTGGACCAAAGGTCCAATTAATGAACTCCACTGCAAATAATTATTTAACCCCTAAAAAGAATTAATACACACATTATATGACACATTTACAGTAAAATTTCAGTTCAGCATAATACATTTGGGACATATATGACACATTTACAGTAAAATTTCAGTTCAGCATAATACATTTGGGGCACTGCCAGTCTAAGTTTTCAGTAGATACATTGCTTGGAATATTTGCACACTTGAAGTGACACCAAGTGTCACAATCGTCACACTGAATCCATCTTCCATCATCGTGAGTATCACAAACTACACAGTTACACCCATCTGAGCTAGTGCTTGTGTCACTACCAGGTTCCTCACAATCCTCACTGCTTGACGTGACCACTGTCTTTCCATCTCGTTCGATGTCTGAGCTGTCATCATTATTCACACCCTCTTGACTTCGGAAAGCACCTCCACCTCGACTACGGCCTCTAGAGCCTCGGCCACGACCACAACCACGAGAGCCTCGGCCACGACCATGACCTCGAGAGCACGAGAAGCAACACATTCTTGCTTCTTCCTCTCTGCTTCAATTTTCTTTTTCTCTCTTTCCAATTGCTTCTTTCTCCTTTCTTCTTGCAGTTCTTTTTGCTTCTGTTCACGTTCCTTTTTCTTCCTTTCACGTTCTGCTTTACGTTCTACTTTCTCTAGCTCAGCTTGCTCTTTATCTGCCTTCTTTTCCTCCAGATATTGAATAAATTGTTCTCCAGATAAATGTTTTGTCAAGGATGCTTTAGTTGTGGATTTTTTGCTGTCTGGTATACTTGGATATACAAGGATATCATCTAAAACAGAGTTCTTGGGTTCTCTAGATTGCTGGTTTCTGGTTGCTAAAGGCTGGTTAGTACCAGGCATTTGGCTTATAGCTAAAGATGATTCTGAAGAAGGATCCCCTGAAGTGGTCCATGAAATTGTGGGCTGATCATCTTGAATAGAAAGTGACTTCATTTTCACCCAAACAGCATACAGCTCATCCGATTCAACATCATACTTCTCCTCAAACCTCTCTGCAAACTTTCGTACTTTCTCCTCTCCAATCAAACTCTCGAATACACTCACAGGATTTAGTTGGGGTCAATGGAAAAGACGGAAATGGAAAATGGAAACGGACGGGGACGCGGAAAATGGAAAACGACCCTTACCTAACTATTCGCACACGTGCACTAAAAATTGATCAGCTGATCAGCGATTGCGCAACAGCAAACACATGGCTGTATGAGTGTCTGATTTCTAGTTTAAATCCAAACGAATCGATGGCCAACGCTGGTTCTTTTGAGGATCCTATTGAAATTTCAAGCGAAGATGACCTAGATTTTCATCCCGACAGTGCTGAAGCAAAGTTGTAAGTCGAACTGCATGACTCAACTTTATTTTTCATGTTGCACGTGTGTTTTACATGCCAAGTTTGTCAGTGTCAGCGCATGATTATTTAACTCTTGGATTACTTTTCCATATAATGCAGAGGCTGTGCTGACTTTGAAAAAAGCCTCTCTCTAAAACGGTAATACTCTCTATTAAGTTAACTGAATCTAAATTTAGCTGAAACGTTTTTTTATTTATTTACAGAGAAAGAAATGAATCAGAATCAAATGCAAGGTAATTTTAGTTTGTTGCTTTTGTGTAGCTAACTCTGACTCAGATTTATGTATGTTCTAATATAGCTCTGATGAGGACTTATTTTTCGACAGAAGAAGATACTCAAAATCCACTTCACCCATCAAAAAAAGGTCAGTTGCTCTCTGTTACAAGCATCTGCTTATCATCAGTATGTAGCTCTGGTGTGTCCAAATTTATTATGGTTATAACCAAAGCAGATTTTGTTGGTTTAATCTTCTTTCAACTGAAGTCAGTGTTGACAGTACAATAAGTACAGCATGTAGCGTTGTCGACACTTACCAGTATACCTGCAACAGAAGCAGATTGATTACTACTAGCTATATTTGTCACTCCCTTGGTGTGCATTATCTGGAATCTTTATTTTGCAGAAAAATATCTCTTGCTGATACTACAATTGAGTATCATTGTGATAGAAAAGACCTCCCTATCTTAGTACGCCAGAAAAAGAATTTCAACACAAAGCAAATCGTTGAAACCATACTTGATCCTGAACTTGATCGTTCTAGAATTTGTACGTCACAACCAGTTGCTGCTGAAGGAAATATGGTGTTCATTGTTGACCTTAAGCACTTAAAGAACTCTAAGGATATTTTGTGTGATGAACTTGGAGCATGGAAGTGCAATGGCCGTCACAGTGTCTGGGTGGTCATAGACGATGATGGAATTGCTGACATATGTGGAAAAACTAAACCAGCAGCAGTGAATATTGATGGTTGCTACTATCATGTCATTAAGAAGTACTACAAGCATAAAGGAAGTCCAGACTTTCATCGTATGGTGGTTTTTCTTGAAGGTACCTATGCCTCCGCATTCTCATACAATCTCATGTTGTCTGTTGGCATGTAGTGTACAGTCATAATTATATACTTTTTATGCTATATGTCATGTAGATAATGATGGTGATCTTCTTAATTTGGCTCTTGTTCATTATTCATTTGATCATGAGGAGCATAGTATCCTACCTCGTCCTCATGGCAACTCCAAGTCACAAAACCCATACATCAGGACCTTGCCAAGCACAGTGTGCAAGTTGCGTGAAGTTAGTGAGCAGCTTCCTCCTAAACATGCAGTAAGTGAAGTTTCAAGGAGTGTAGGTGGTGTGACTGGGGTGTCTGGTCTTTCAGAGCTACCAAGAAATCGGCAACAGTCTGCTGACTGTCGAAGACAATTGTTCACATCTGTAACGCCCCGCAGCAAGAACTGACTAAATAACAAACTATGTTGTGATGAATAGATGTATGATTTGTATGTAGGCACTTTTATGGCTTATACAGTTGTGTATAAATAGTCTGTTTTGTGCAAACCAGTGGAGTTGGTCTCTTGTGAGTATAGAAATATATAAAATTATCACAAGCTGATATCCCTTTTTCTGACGCCCAAGACCGAGGCGTTACATTTGGCGACCCTGCCAGGATACCTACCGCTGACGTGGGAGGCCTATCCACTTGGGAGAGACAGAGTCACAGCTGAAGCTTCGTGGACTGTGAGCCTGGTTGACGCTGTGTGGGACCAACTCCACTGGACTGTACATGTCAAAGAGGGAACTAAGAGCCCTGCTGGCTGACAATTTGGTGAGCAGCGTTGACGTGCAAACTAGTTCAGTAAATCGAAGTGGACACCGTCGGCCACAACCACTGAGGGGCAGTGCCACGATGGGAGAGGAGGGAGCGACCACGGAGGAGCTTAAGGAAGCCCTGGTGGAAGCCGAGCAACGGCTGAGCCTTGCGAAAGCAGAGCTTACTAAGAAAGACAATGAGCTGAGGAGAGCGACAGAGAGACTTGGGGAGACTCTGGCTGAAGCTAAATCCTACAAGGCAGAAAGGGATAGGTGTGAGTCACAATTAAGCATGTTAAGACTACAGTCGGAGCTTGATAAGCATCGTGCATTAGAGGGTGCGCGAGAGCAATTCTCAGCCCAAGTAGAGTTTATGCGGGCCCAGGCCCAAAGGGAGAATGAGAGAACTGATAGTTGGGTGGCAGAGCTTAAAGAACGTATGGAGAGAGAGCGACAAGAATACAGGGAGCGTATTCGTGCCTTAGAGGTTGAGCTAGAGGGTCGAGCCACGGCTCGCACTACTCCAGAGTCTAACGATACATACAGTTGTTTTAATGCAGAGATACCACCTGGACTGCAGCAACGGCCAACAAGCCAGGTAGATGAGGAACCCATCCACCTTATGGAAAACCGGAACTCAGGTCCTGGAGGTGGGTCAGAAGCACAGACAGGCGGGCTAGGAGGAGGGACGTTGTCAGGCCCTTCAATAGAGACTGTGCAATGTAGGGCTTCACAAACACAAGACAACACAAGACTAGCTTCTGGAGTACAACCAACCATTGTTATATCTGATCAGCAGGGAGGAGCCACAATTGTGAGAGGGCATTCAATAGAAGCCCTATCGGGAAGACCTCATGTGCAAGAGAGCAGAGGTTATGCCCCGACGCACATGGTGCAAGGGCACCCCTTCCCGCAACCCGAACTTTACGTACAAGGGTACCCAAGAGACGTGACTCAGAGTCAGTGCCTGCCACAAATAGTGCAAGGCCATAATGTCATGACAAATCAAAGTCGAATTGAAAGCTGCAGCAATGTAAATGCACATGTGCAAGAACGGGATGATAATGTACCAAGAGTACCTATCATTAATGCTAACCCACCAACTTCACTACCAACACTATTGCAACCCAATCCAAGTGAGCAAACAATGGTTCACGCCCCAGAAATGAATGACGGAGGCAATCAGAGGTTTTTAGTTCAGTCTATGGCTGAATTACTCAAAGCCCAAACGCAGATGCTTGCAGCACAAGCTCGGGCCGCATCTGTACAGAATTTGCCAGCACTCACCCCCTTTCGAGGGGAGGACACACAGTCTCAATTGTTTGACGAAGACTTTGACCATTGGATCAAGTCCTTCGAGGAGAGAGCCAAAGTGGCCAACTGGAATGAGGAACAAAAGCTGTGCCAGCTCAAAGCGCACCTAAAGAAAACGGCATTGCAAATGTTCAGGCTGCTATCTGAGGATGAGCGGTCAACTTATGACAAAACAGTGCAAGCCCTGAGAAAGAGATTCAAACCAATTGACATAGAGGAATTGCGTGGCATGGAGTTCAATCAGAAGATGCAACAGGAAGAATCTGTTGAGCAGCTGGGGATAGAGCTACAAAATCTTGGGAGGAAAGCTTTCCCACGAATGAAGGAGAAGGAATTTGATCGCCTCCTGAAAGGCCGATTTTTCCAAGCCATACAAAGCAAATGGCAGCGGAAGCTAGCAGCTCCCAAACCAAATGAAACATTTGGCGAGCTTTATGACCGAGCCAGAACACTCGAAAGACACGAGTGGCAGATTTCTGCCGCAGCTGTCATCAAGGGAGATAACAAAAAGAGCAATCCTGCCCACAAAGCCCATAAGTCAGCTGCAAGCTCGAAAGGTCAGAAGGGCAACCCCGAAACCACCCAGCATACCAATAAGATGCCACCTAGAGATGATACAACTCCAACAGCCCAAACTTCTCAACAAGGACGTGCAACGTTTAGCAGGGGTTGCTTTGTGTGCAATGGACCACACCGAGCAAAGGAGTGTCCGCAGCGTGCAGCACACCCGGACGAACGTGCAACCCGGTGAGATCAGCCCAAGTCACTGCAGAACCAAGCCAGACACCACCTGGAACCACGTTCACTGAAGAGGAACTAGTCCAAATGCTGAACCAATGCCGACTAAGGAAGGAAGAGACGCTGCTGAGCACCCAAAGTGAATCACGGTGTGAGGCTGTTACTAGCCCAGTAGGACCAGAACGTGGTGAAGCAGTCGGTCCTACGCTGTTACTTACAATCCTTGTTGAAGGAACATCGGTTCAGGCTATGGTGGATACCGGTTCTCAATCTACTATCATCTCACGAGCGGTGTTGCACCAAATCGGAAGACAGTTACGGGAGCAAGGGAAAGAGATCCCCAAGCTGAGGCTCCCTTCTGTGAAGTTATATGGGAAGGACAGCAATGGAGGCAGGAATGAGCTCGACATTACTGCCGAAGTCTCGCTAACGCTGGAAGCTGATGGTAAATCAGTTACTGCCCCAGTATTCATTCAACCTGAGAGTGAGCAGCAGTGTCTGTTAGGGATGAATGTAGCACCTGCCCTAGGATTACAGTTCCTTGATGCCAAGGGTCACCCATTGCAAGAGTGCACAGATGCTATGGACCAAAGCAGTACTCAGAATAAACCAACCAATGCTACTGTACACTTGGTTCGTACTTCCACAGTACCGGGACGGAAAGGAAGATTTTTGGAGGCTGGAGTTGACTCCATGTTTGAGCCAGGAACTGAAATCGTCTTCGAGCCTGATGTCGAAACACTCAGACCTCTGGGTCTCAGTGCACAATCTTCCCTGTTGCGTGTACACGAACGCGGAACTATTCTCGTCCCACTCCAAAACTTCAAGCAGGATGTTGTCAATATACAAGCTGGGTTTGAGCTTGGTCGAGTAGAGACAACAGATGGAGTGCAAGACCCCCCACCACAGATGGAGGAGGAATCTTGTGATGAAGCTGAGGCACACTGCTCCCAGGTTACGACTAGAAGTCAGGCAAAGGCGCAAGAAGATCGGGAATCCAACCTGAAAGCAATGCTTGACTTACCTGGAGAGAATTTGACTCCTGAGCAGTACCAGCAGCTGGAGGAGAAGCTGATGGAGAACTCTGACATCTTTGCAGTGGATGAGAGCGAACTAGGCCACACCACTGTGGTCCAGCATTCTGTAGACACAGGAGATCATCCACCGATAAAACAACACCCAAGGCGAACGCCATTCATCCACAGGGAGAAAATTGCAAAACTTGTGAGCCAGATGCTCAAACAACAAGTCATTCAGCCATCTTCCAGTGCTTGGGCCAGCCCTGTTGTGCTGGTACCAAAGAAGAACGGTGACCTCCGCTTCTGCGTAGACTACAGGAAGGTGAACGCAGTCACGAAAAAAGACGTGTACCCTCTGCCAAGAATAGATGATATTCTGGATACACTAGGAAAGGCCAAGTATTTCTCCACTCTTGACCTAGCATCTGGCTACTGGCAGATCGGCATGGACCCCGCCACTAGAGAGAAGTCTGCATTTACCACTCACTGTGGTTTATTCGAGTTCCTTCGAATGCCGTTTGGTCTCTGTAACTCACCTGCAACTTTCCAGAGACTGATGCAAAACATACTATCTGGCCTGGAAGGGAAGATATGCTATGTGTACATTGACGATATACTTGTCTTTTCAGAAACATGGGAGGAACATCTCGAACACTTACAACAAGTATTCGATAGACTGCGCAAGGCATGTCTCACCCTGAAACCAGTGAAGTGTTCGTTCTTGAGAGAGAGTGTTCCATTCCTTGGCTATATTGTTTCTGGAAGTGGTATTGCACCTGACCCGGCAAAGACGCTTAAAGTGAAGAACTTCTCGGCACCCACTGATGTGAGCAAAGTTCGACAGTTTCTTGGTCTTGCTTCATATTACAGGAGGTTTATCCCTGGGTTCGCGGTGATAGCCAACCCACTCCATGCTCTCACGAAGAACACTCTATTTCAGTGGACCCCACAATGTCAAGAAGCATTCGACAAGCTGAAGGAGCTCCTCACTACAGCCCCTGTCCTTGTGTACCCAGAGTACGGTGCCGAGTCGGAGTTCACACTGGAGACTGATGCCAGCACATCAGGGCTTGGTGCTGTACTAGGACAGAAGAAAGATGGCCACCTTCACCCGGTTGCCTATGCCTCGCGGTGCCTCCAACCCCACGAACGCAACTACGCTATCACTGAGCTTGAAACACTTGCTGTAGTGTGGGCTGTGAAATATTTCAGGCCCTATATACTTGGACATCGATGTACAGTCTTCACTGACCACTCTGCATGTACATCTTTGCTCAACTCACCAAACCCCTCCGCAAAGCTGGCCAGGTGGGCGATGATCATTCAGGAGATGGATTTGCAAATCAAACACCGACCTGGCAGGAGCAATACAAGTGCAGATGCTCTGTCCCGCAACCCTGTACCTGATGAACAAACCTTGGATGACATGGTTGAAACCCAGGAAAACGAGGAGCAAAATGTCTCTAACCCAGAGTTGGATGATGTGACAGAGACTCCCGAAAACGAGGAGCAAGATTTCACCAAGCTGGCTGACATAGCCATGAAACAGAGAGAGGGCCCTGAGCTGTCACACATAATAGCATTCATTGAGTCTGGCAGGCTCCCTGAAGACGAGAAACTAGCCCGTAAGATTGTGCTAGGGCAGACACAGTATGATCTCATCGATGGAGTCCTGTACCAAGAGAACCACACCAACCCTGCCTGCTGGAGAGTGGTAGTGCCAGTGGAATCACGTGAAGAGCTCTTAAAAGAGAGCCATGCAGGGCAGTTCTCTGGCCATTTTGCCGAAAGGAAAATGTACAACACCTTGCGGAAGCGGTACTGGTGGTCTGGCATGAGAGGAGATGTCAGAAAGTACTGCAGGTCGTGCCTAAACTGTGTTTCGCGGAAAGGGCCAGGAAGAGCCAGCCGGCCTCCATTGCAACCAATTCCTGTTGGGGGACCATTCCACCGTGTAGGTGTTGACGTACTGCAGCTGCCTTTGACTGAATCCGGCAATCGATATGTCGTAGTCTTCTTAGATTACCTCACGAAGTGGGTTGAAGCGTTTGCCGTACCTGATCAGAGTGCAGAGACCATTGCGAAACTGTTAGTGGAGCAGATATTCTGCAGACATGGAGCACCACAAGAACTCCTGTCGGATCGTGGTCCCAATTTTCTGTCTAAGCTTGTCCTCGAAGTGTGTGATATGCTGGAGATCAAGAAAATCAATACTTCAGGGTACCACCCCCAAACTGATGGCCTGGTGGAAAAGTTTAATGGGACTTTGATCAACATGTTAGCCAAGTGTGCAGAGAAACGTAGCAATTGGGATGCACACCTACCCTTCTTGCTTTTTGCATACCGGTCGGCGGTCCAAGAATCTGCAAAAGAGTCGCCATTCTACCTATTGTATGGAAGAGACCCTAGGTTACCGGTGGAGACATTAGAGCAGCCTGAACCAAAGTATCTTGTGGATCTAGGTGACTACAAGTCTGCTCTGACAGTTGGTTTGACTGAAGCTTGGGAACTAGCTCAGAGAAATATTCAAGATGCCCAAACCAAGCAAAAGAAGCAGTATGACCAAAATTCCAAGGCCCCCAAGTATCAGATTGGGGACAGAGTGCTTGTGTTCATGCCCTCTGAGAAGAAGGGTGCTTCTTGGAAGCTCTCCAGACCATTCTACGGGCCATACCGAATCACAAGTGTCACCCCTACCAATGTCGAGGTTCGGCTTATTGACAAACCCACTCAACCTCCAATTTTTGTGTCACTTGATCGAGTTCGCCACTGTTACCCGGAACTGCCAAATAAATCTTGGAGTGGACAGACTAAGAGGAAGAAGACTCACAAGAAGACTCATTCACCTCAAAAAAGAAGCTCCGAGGACGAAGTACTACCTCAGGAGGGGGAAATGTAACGCCCCGCAGCAAGAACTGACTAAATAGCAAACTATGTTGTGATGAATAGATGTATGATTTGTATGTAGGCACTTTTATGGCTTATACAGCTGTGTATAAGTAGTATGTTTTGTGCAAACCAGTAGAGTTGGTCTTTTGTGAGTGTAGAATTATAAAATTATCACACAAGCTGATATCCTTTTCTGACACCCAAGACTGAGGTGTTACACACGACATGCAGCTACTCCCCTTAAATACTCAGGCTGCTGCCAATCATGTTGCAGCAACCCAATTAGTTCCCGCCATGCACCAGGACGCATGCACACTCTAGCTAACGATGAGAGCTACTTTTCCATCTAATTCACTATGTTCAACCGATAGAAAATAGATCTCGTTTAAACCCTAAGCACCACGCGTGCCACGCACACGCCCCCCCATGCCAGCAGTAACACGACAAAACTGGGTATCATGGCAACAGAGACGCAAAGAAAGTGTACATGAGAGGGCAGTCACAGCTACAAGCCCAGCACCTGTAATCTATCGGCTAGTGAGTCATTAATATAGCCATCTTTGGCTTTCTCACTGTGCCTGANGAAGAGAGGAACTGAGAAAGATGCAATGCCATGATTGACTATTATTTGCATAATTATTGTACAACACTGCGCACTTAAGGCCTGGGTCTTTGGGCAAAATAAGCAAAATTGTGCTAAATAAAAATAGAATTGACAAGATATGCTCCTAGCTATCTAAGATGAAGATCTTTATATCCTCATAAAATATAAGCTTTCTATTACATGTTCCCAAATTTGTATAATCAGATGATTAATATTTATGGAAAAAATTAAAATTTCAACACAACTCCTAGAACATAAATAATTAATTAGGCGGTACGCTAAACCTGTTGCTATGGCAACCAAAACTTGACAACAGGTTCGTAACATCATGAACTACAATATATTACTGGGGGGTGAAATTTAACTGTACCGTTCATGAGATATGGCCGAGAAAAAGGTTCAGATAGTGTGCATTTAATAGAAAATATTGAATATCTCTAATTAAAATGTTTCAAGACACCCCCCAGGGGGATTATGTTAATTATCATGTACTGATCTTATGTACAAAATTTGGTTGCCATAGCAACCCTTTTACCGTACCACCGAATTAATTATTCATGATTTGCTAATTTATGAAAGCCGAAAAGATCACATGACCTGAATTTAATGCCAATTGATTAACATTTGACCAAGTAATTTGGTCATTCAGTTTCAAGAAAAAATTCCAATTTATTAGGAAGATATTGCAGCTTTGAATATTAATGAGGTTAAAACTGTACTCAGCAGCTGACCCAGACCTTAAGTACACAGTGAAGATTAACCACTTATCTCATGATGATAATAGTTTCAGAATTTGTTATGTATCAGTTTTTAGGTGGCATGTAACTGAATTCTTGGTCGTTTGGGTAAAAGTTGAAGCAATTATTTTGTAGAGATGTCTCAACTTCTGCAGGTTCTACGTTCATCGTCTTCAGGTCACATCACACTTGCTGCTGTTGCATGAGGATCAGTGCATTTTGCCTAAATTGCTGGACTGTAGGATTTTCATTGCTGCCTCCTCTATGGGTGTTCCGGTACTTAACACATGCTTTGCATCTTCTGTGAGTTACCACGGTAGATGATGTGTGTCCATCTGGTTTCACTAGTATCTCACAGTCACACCTCCTTAGTGTACATCCATACACATAACCATCATGATTGGTGACTTCACCGAATGAATCAAGCAGGCCCACAACTTGTCCATCAGGGTTACACATGGATCCACCTCGTTTCTCAATAAGCCCAACAAACTCAGGATCAGGATTTCCTGGGCAAATTAATAGAAGCGCTCGTCACTCTTTTCATGATCCCTTGCAAGGTTGAAGTTCCATGAATGCTCTCTGATAGGGGACTTGATAGCTTGCACAGACCTCTTGTGAGTAATCTTCCCCAGCTCATGTCATCATTGACTGTTTGCATTTTTCAACAGATGGTGGGGACATAGGAGATGTTTTCATCATGCACAGCTGTATGCTATTCTCATTGCATAATCGTGTCCATCCTTGGGGTGGAGCTGTCTCTAAATCTCGTGTCATCCGGTTGAAAGAAGTAGTCACAATGCGGTGAGGTGAAGAAGTTTGAGGAGGAGACTGAGTTGGAGGTGGAGACAGAGTTTGAAGTGGAAATGGAGTTCGATCGAGGTGGAGAAATTCAAAAGGAGATATTCGAGGTGGAGAAGGTGGAGTGTTTGTGATTGAAGTTAGCACTTAGCTTGATGCTTCCAGATGTCATTTTTTCTCTGATCAAAAAACCTTCTACGACTCTTTTGGCGCCCCATCATGTCTAAGAGATTATTATTTTTCATTAAGTATGGATTATGTTAACATTGTTGTACTTATTTTATAGCAGCTATCTGGTGACAAGGTTGCCATGGTATGGCTAAATTATGTTATGTTTAACATCATTTCATACTCTTTTCTCTCACTTAGGGGTCATTCCATGTCAAATCAACACACAAATTGCATGACCATCATGAATTTTGCCGAAACTTGGTGAACAGGTACCTTACCTTAACTGATTTACTGAGGTAGAATTATAGCCCTCAAACTTGTATATATGGCTTCTCTGTTACAAGTGTCTAATTTTTGCACATTTTTGACTAATCTGCTTACTTTGTAGCTCAAATATACACTTCAGTTTTGAAATGGGGGACTGAAATATTTTGAAAGCATACGAATTGAGCTTTCCAGTGATATGCTTGATTAAATTATTTGAATTAATTAATATTAACCGCTACCATCGTTTAATTAAAAATTTGTGATTCTAAAAAAGATTGTTAAAATTTTATTTTTGTTAGAGTATACTTCCTTTACTATATGGCTTCATGTTGTGTGAGTGTCGTCCTTGTGGGATGGGGAGATATTAAATTGATTATTACCTAAGGTAAGGTAAAAATAACCAGTAGAGCACTTTAACAAGGCAAAACACTATTTGAGACGACTAAACTGGCTTTGTATTTATTCAGATAACTTGTCTAATGTGGTTTTTTGTTTTATATACTCGAAATCTTCATGGAGCCATTAAACGGAGTTAACATAAGAGCTCAGGTAGCTGGCAGCTGAACCAAGCACCATCATCCAAGGGGTGGCGACCAAGCTGGACCAACATGTTAAAGGAACGGAGAAGGGCAAGGGAGCAGCAAAGGGGATGGTCGTGTCTCCGCCAACTAGCGAACTCCCCAAGGGTAAGTAAAGGCAATTCATGGTAACAATTTGTTTCACGGTGGCCCACAAGCTAGCGGCCTGGCGAGTCCCCCTCCACTCTAACAAGAGTGTGATATGATTGGGAGAGGCCGAAAAAGGGGGCTGTTGGCCCAGCCACAAGCAAGGCAGGCACAATGAGCTGGCAAAGCAGGGCAGGTTGAACACAAAGAGCACCAATATTCGGGCAAACGGTCCAGCTGATTACCCTCACCACTCTCATTGCACACACCTTTCACATATCTCATAAGCACATCCACTCTCACATACACACATTCATTCATGTCCATACTCATCTAGCTACATGCTGAAGTAAACAGGCAAATGGGCGCAGGCAGTAAAACGCAAAACAAAACAAAATGAAACAAAAAAGCTATATTAAGCATGTGTTACCTATCATTTGGCTTGCAGGTGACTTGGGCAAACTACCCTCTCACAGGGAGCTGGCCGATGCTGGTATAAAGTCATTCGACACAGATGATAAGATCCCTCCCATTAACNTGATATGATTGGGAGAGGCCGGGCTGTTGGCCCCGCCACAAGCAAGGCAGGCACAATGAGCTAGCAATGCAGGGCAGGTTGAACACAAAGAGCACCGATATTGGGGCAAACGGTCCAGCTGATCGCCCTCACCACTCTCATTGCACACACCTTTCACATATCTCATAAGCACATCCGCTCTCACATACACACACTCATTCATGTTCATACTCATCTAGCTTCATGCTGAATTAAGCAGGCAAATGGGCGCAGGTAGTAAAAAGCAAAACAAAACGAAATAAAACAAAAAAAGCAATACTAAGCATGTGTTACCTATGATTTGGCTTGCAGGTGACTTGGGCAAACTACCCTCTCACAGGGAGCTGGCTGATGCTGGTATAAAGTCATTCGACACGGATGATAAGATCCCTCCCATTAACGATCTGGCCACCCCCAGGGTGATTGGAGGGTTAGAGGCAGCTAGCAGCCGGAGCCCCAGTCTACAATTGATGACAATAGGCCCTGGGCTTCCAGCGCTGTGTAGAAGAATAGTGGACAGAATCCACTCGGAGGCATTTGTGGACTTTACAGAGCTGCCCCCAGCCAAAGGGAAGAGCCGATCCCTGAGTCAGGCGATGGAGGGCCAGGTAATCGTGGTGCAGGCTGCAGATCTGTTGCAGTCCAAGAGATTGATCCCTGACCTGGCCACATGGAACCAATGCTTCGCATTGTATGTAGCAGTTCTGGCCCCTCAAAAGCAGGAAAGGCTACTGGAGCTGATGGTGTACCATTCTCTCGTTGCAAAAGTCAGCGCAAAGCTCAGGTGGCCCTTGTGGGTAGTGTATGACCAGAATTTCAGGCAGGAGGCAGCTGGAAACCCCCTGATGTCATAGGCGAAGGCAGATCCAAGTATCTATACGCAGTGCTTCACAAACCAAACAATGTAGGCAAAGAACTGGTGCAACAGATGCCACTCACTGGACCACTCGTCTAGCAGGTGCCCATTTCGTCCAAGGAAGAGACCTTGGTCGGCAACAGCCCCCTCTCGAAACGAGGATGAGATTTGCAAGAAGTACAATAGGTTCAACGGAGATTGCAAGTTTGGCAAGGAGTGTCGCTTTCAGCATGTCTGCAGCAGGTGCAAGGAACCACATCCCATTTCAAAGTGCAGCAAAGCAGCAGGTGGCACAGTCGGAGCACCAGTAACTTGCTCATTTATCTGCTGATCTCTGTTGCGCGATTCACCATATAATTATGTTTACAGCCAATTAGGTTATCAAGGCATTCAACTGTTGTTGGTCTGCTCATGCTAATTTGTTATTCTAGGCTCAGCAAGCACCCACTGTATAGGGTATTCTTGCTGTAATTATTTTATGTTTAGGTGAACCTGGAAAGAGTGTCGAGTGATGGAAAGTGAATAATAGATCCACAAGGTCAAATGGGTAAGGGTCGCTAGTCCATAAGGCTCGTATATTTATGTACGTATATTATATACGTACATACACTTGGCCAATTGGCGGTCCATCCTGCACGCGGCATCATTAATCGAGAGCGAGGCAGGCAAGCATCTCTCTCTCTCTGTCTGTCTCGCACTCATGCACTCACTTCTTGCCCCTCTCCCTGTTTGTATTCAGCTCTCGGTTCTTGTCCCATGTCGGCCAGCTGTTTCAGTGGGCAACTACGAGCTATGAAAGAGCGGAGACAGACAGCAGTCCCTCAGTGCCTGAAAGCAGTTCATTCTCCATTAAGAGTCGCTCGCTGGTATACCCATTTGCAACACCACCCAGTGCACGAGTTTGCAGACAATTCTCCAAGGCATCACTGAAGACTTCAGAGTTGGCTTCGATGCTGACTTGTGCTCTCTGAGACAAAAGACTCAAAATCTGCTATCAGCGAGCAAACATCCCGAAGTGGTGTCCAGTTATGTGGCCAAGGAGACGGAGGAAGGGCGCTTCATTTGCATTGGACCAAGGGAGGAGGCACAGAAGCTGGGGATTCACATAAGCCCATTTGGCGTAATCCCCAAGAAGAATCGCTTCAACAAATGGAGATTAATTGTCAACTTGTCAGCACTGGAGGGTGCCAGCATCAATGAGGGAATCACCAAAGAGTTATCAAGTGTTACATACACCTCCGTGGATGACATTGCCAATAGGATCCTGCAGCTGGGCCGAGGAGCCCTGATAGCTAAGATGGACATTAAGCAGGCATACAGAAACATACGAGTGCACCCAGAAGACAGATACCTCTTAGGCATGCTTTGGGAGGATAAAGTGTATGTCGATACAGCTCTGCCTTTTGGGCTGAGGTCTGTTCCATTAATTTTTCTCAGTGGTGGCAAGTGCACTGTTGTGGATAATGAAACGTAAGGGAGTAACATATGCTGACAATAATTACATTGACGATTTCATTACAGCTGGGGCCCCTGGCTCTAAAGAATGTAAGAGAAACACGGAGATTATGCATGAGACTTGCGACGAAGTCGGCCTTCCTTACGAGCCACAAAAGGATGAAGGTCCGGCTACTTGTATTACCTTCATGGGCTTTGAGTTAATTGGAATCATTGTCACTGGAGTTAGGACTTCCTAAAGAAAAGCTCATAGGTCTGATTGATGGATTAGCAAAGTGGAGACAGAGAAAGGCTTGGAACTGCTGTCCCTCATTGGCTTCCTTGCTCATGCTTCAAAGGCAGTCCGGGCGGGGGCGTTCATTTATCCGTCGCCTAATAGACCTCTCAACTATCCCAAAACAACTAGACCACTTCGTTTGCCTTAGCAGGGAGGCTCACTCTGATATAGAGTGGTTGTTTCAGTTCTGCTCCTCCTGAAGTGGCTGAGACTGGCAGGTGTTATCCCTCCATCAATAGAGGTCACATCCGATGCTTCAGGGAATTGGGGATGTGGAGCCTTCAGTGGCAACAGCTAATTTAAGCTGCAGTGGTCACCTTCATATCTGGAAGCTCATATCTCGGCCAAGGAGCTAGTTCCCATCGTGATAGCAGCAGCGATCTGGGGGAGAGAGCTTCGTCAGGTAATAAGGTCCAAGTTTGGTGTGACAACGTAGCGGCTGTGAGTGCAATTAACAGTGGCTCCTCTCACAATCAGGATGTGATGCATCTCATAGGCGTAGGAAGCTATTTCAGGTTGGGGGGGCTATAGTGTTGTCTCCAGCAGCACCCATCTAGGGGGGGTCTGGGGACATGCCCTCCCCCCAGAAAGGTTTGGATGCTCTGATCTGAGGAATTTTGGGGTTATAGAACTGAATCAACAACTGATCACTTAATTACTGTATGGATTGTTATTAAAAAAAAGTTAAAAATCATGATGATAATCGTCCAAAATATTGTTCTCTTCTCCCATTTACACTAACAAAATGAAGGCACCAAGGTGCACAAGCCTCGGCACACTCAACTATAGCTAGCCCCGGGTATATTATCTATGCTAGCACATTTGTACACACATTGTAAAAGAGCTAGTGCATCATATGAGTGCAAGAGTCTGGCCAGCCATGAGCCATGACAACTGAGTGCACTGTGGTGAGTGATACAGCTAGCTATATATAATTGATGCATATTTCTATCACTAAATTTAACTTACAATCAATTGAGTTACTTTAGTAGCTGTGCAAGCAGCTAAGCCAACTGAACCAGTTCTGTCTGCATAGTCTAGTCCAACTGTATTTCTAGATAATCCACACTATACATTCACTGAGAGAAGCACAATAGCCACTGATCTCGGAAACTACACCATTTTGCAAGATTCTACACAACAAATTTTTAGATAATTTTGATTCATGAACGTAAGTACCTTCTGTTTGGATGATAGAGCTGCCATTCTTCAGATAATCTAGTAACAGACAGACACACACACAAAACGACTACCATAATCCTCTGCACGTGCTTTGCACGTGCCGAGGCTTAACTACTGGCAATCTGGCGTACATCAATCTTGTCCGTTTTTGATTTGTGACAATGAAGCAACAGAATATGATTAAGTCTTTCTTGTGTCATTGATGATCTAAGATATGTTTTCAGCCTTCTCATGGTTGAAAAAGTTCTTTCAGAAGTTGCTGTGGTCACCGGAATTGTCAGAAATAATCGTAACAACTTGTGTAACTCAGAAAACAATGCCTTAGCACCAGAAACTTCACTCATTGCTTGGCAAACAATACGAACATTGGTAACCTTCTTCACTGTTATTCCTGTTGACTCACCATAACTTCGTACAATTTCTGGAAGCATTCGTAATTGAGTAGTAAGTCTGACCATATTCAAATCTTCCTTATACAACTTCCTAATATCATCAGGTATGACAAATTCCTGTCCATTTCCAGCTGAGAGTAACATTTGCTCAATGCTTACAACTAAAGCAATGTCCTTTTGATCAAATCGTCTCGATATCTCATTACACACCACATCCAACACTTCAAAATATTTCTGTCTGAAGTAATCTTTTGGAGTTTCATGGTGGTAACAGTCTGCTTCCTCAACTGATCACCTCGGGACTTTCCGTTTCCTTGGTAAGACTGGTTCTTCGGTTAGTTCTTGTGCTTCTCTTACAACTGACTCATAGAATCTATCGAAGTAATCTTCACTTCTCTGCTTCCTAAGGTGAGATTCTGCTAGGGTAGCAGCTCCTTTTGCTTCTTGGATTGTAGTATCTTTGCCTTGTAAAGTGCAAGAGAGTTGTTCAGTACTACTAAATACCATTAAACAAAGTTTGAGACCAAAAAATGTGGCAAACTTTTCCATCATTCTTAAAATACCACCAGCCTTCATGGCATATTCATCACGACCTGTACTGTTAACCTCTTCTAGGGCTGTGCATAGTGTGCTGTAATTGGAAAGAACTGCTCCAATAGCCCCTGTTCAAACTGTCCACCTTGTAGGACATAGTGGACGCAAGTCATTTGTGTCAGGTGTCATTTGCTTCTTCAACGCCTGAAACAGGGTGGATCGCTTTGGAGAAAACTTAACTAACTCCATGATTAGCTCCAGAGAATCTCGAACATGTGTATAGATCCGAGCAGCATCTTGCAAACACAAATTTAAGCAGTGTGCTAGACAATGTACGTGGAGTGCAGCAGGTTGATCTTTCTTGATTTGTGTAGCAACCCCACGAAGATGGCCTGACATGGTTGCAGCACCATCGTATGCTTGACCCCTGCACTGACTCAGAGGTAGAATACAGCGAACAAGTACATCTTTTAAAGCAGTAGTCAATGTATTGGCATCTGTTTTAGGTACTTGTACAAGGCCAATTGGATCTTCATAGATTTCATAGGCTTCATCCACCCATCTAATCACAACACACATTTGTTCCTTGTAGTTCACATCGGTTGCTTCATCTGCAATAAGGGTGAACCATGAAGCACGTCTAATTTCAGATAAAAGATCACGAAGCAGATGGTCTGCCATCAGTTTAATTTGTTCATTAACAATTACTGGAGAAAGATATTTTCCTTCCGCCAGCCATTGCTTTAGGTTACAGTCATCTTCACAGCGTAATTTTAAAAGCTGTTGTAAGTTTCCTTCTTGATCGCTGTGTCCTCTGATTGCTAGTCCTTGACGCAACAAATACTTAAGAGATGATAACTGTTTTAGCAAAAGTTGTACCCTCATCTCTCTTTCCTTCTTACGAGCCGTACTCAACATTGCACCTACATCTTCTTTGCTGTGTAATTTCATACAAGCTTCCAAGTGAGCTTGGCAAGTTTCATGTTGAACAAAACTTTTGTGGTGCTTTTTTCCAGTTATTGAAGCCAACCTTTGAAAGGCATATTCGGCCTTAGTGCTAAGGGTAACCAACTTTCTTCTCTCAGCCATTGAGCAGTCGAAACAAAGGAGTTTCTTTCTAGTCTCACATAGTGTCAGCCAGGGATGCTGATGAAACCAATTGGACTGTACATATCGTGCCTGATTTGATTGGATTCGCTTTGTTAATGCCAATATTTTACTAGATGTTGGTTGATTGGGTCTCTCTCGGTCTGGCACACAACATTCACTGGAACACTCTTCCACGGTGCCTTCAAATTCTTGCTCTTCAGTATCATCATCGTGGCGGCCCGCTTCCTCGGCGACAGCTGGGGCACCGTGGCTACTTGTACTGCCACCATCAGTTGTTTTTGTGAAGCCAAGACTTAATAGAGTTCTTTGACCACCTGACATCTAGTTACTGTAGCTCAGGCTTTAACTAAACTACAACTACGTCTAGGTCTTAAAGCTTTAACAACTCACTGGGACTTGACTGTGTCTAGCTTAATAGCTAGAGCCAGTTGAGTTTATCTACCACGTGCACGTCACAAGTACACGTGCATGCATGCGCGATATGCTCATATTTTTCTTGGGCGCCCGGCCGCGCCCATGGCCCATTGCGCATGGCTCACGAAGTTTGCAATATATAAATTTTAAGTAAAATATTGGGGGGGCCATAGCCCCCCTAGCCCCCCCAGTTCCTACGCCTATGTGCAGTGTCAACTCAAAACAGCTCAAGTTAAAACTCAGTGATGATCACTCATTTAATCATTCACCGTCAATCATCCTACCTACGTATCAGCCATTATCCCTGAATGATTATATCATAACCTTTCGAATCATTAATTTTGATATATTCATCGACCTTCAAATTATGTTTTGATCAACTATATAACAGTTCCCAGTTTCACATTTCATCCACTGTCACTCTGAACTTCAGTCATGGCGGCCATGATCACTCATGATCAGGATTCTCACACATTTCATCCAGTCCAAAAATTATTACAACACATTAACTTTGAACTTTGACTCCAATCACCTACAATATAGCTTCAGTCCACCGTATAGCACTCTGGTGTAGCACGACCTCAGACTGGAGCTTAACTGGCAGCCATTTTAAAAAGTTTAGGCGTGTCTGGGGTGGGGTCAAACAAAATTGTGGGTGTGGCTTCCGCTTTGTCGATCAGTTCGGAAAAGTAGGAGCCTGTTACCCCCCTACACCTTGATTCAAACTTGCAGTTGTTTTGTAACAAGTACGAATGAAATTTTAACCCATTCTTATACTGAACGACTCTACACTGGAGTCAGATCTCTGCAAACATGTTCAAAAAGCTTGCTTTTGTAACACGACTCAATAGTGTTGCATGCAACTGATCTAGGTTCACTCAGCGCAGGCTGACAACAACAAGTTAACAGTTAGGTAAAATGTTCTTAGCAATAATTATAACAGCAATAGAGTACAAGTCCACAAGACTGAAATAGTCAAACTTAGAACACAACACAACTCTCTCATAGACTGAGAGATAGCTACTTAAATAGTCAATTCCTTAGTTACACATAGCAACGGGGATTAGGGTGCACAACAGAGTAATCAATACTATTTTACAAGAGAGGTGAAAAGTCCTAGTTACATAGTTGTTACGAACACTTGACAACAATCAAAGGAAAGTATAATACACACAACAGTATGTTGATAAGCTTGTGTTGTAGACACATGTTCACCACAGTACACTTGCAAATCGGTTAGGTCCTGTTTATCACACACTTTCAAGTATTATACATAACTATGAGTCCCATTTCATCAAACATCAATAATTTTTATCACAGTGTACTTTCAAGTTCTCCATAATCATGATGCAACTGAATAGCGCTCGGCATCAATCTTCAACTTTCACATTCAACAGCAAATTCAGCCTGACATACACCACACCTCTTAACTATCATACCTACATAAAAATTAATGTAATGACTTTTAATCAAAACTATTACAATTATTTGCTAATGAATACAGCTCGATTATTCACAACAAAACAAGTCTTCTATAATCGGAACAACCACTTTAGTGGTGCAAAAAGTGAACAAACAAGTAGTAAAAATTTCAAAAAAATAAGTAGGAATGGGCAGTGCTATCAAAAGTAATGAAACAAGTATTGTCTCAATTTCGGCACATGACTACATCATTTTTTTTCATATTAAAACACATCTATAATAGTTGCCTCAATTTGCCTTCCTCATAATCCTTTACCATATAAGCTATGGCATTGAAATATTCCATGCTGATTCAACCATGATCATTATGCCAAACCAGTATCATAGTCATTGTTCCACATAATTATGCGGCATACAAAGCATGACCGTGGCAAATCAATAAGAAAATGAAGTAGTCATGTGCCGAAATTGAGACAATACTTGTTTCATTACTTTTGATAGCACTGCCCATTCCTACACTACTTATTTTTTTGAAATTTTTACTACTTGTATAAATAAACCAAGAGACCAGGCCATTTCATCAACCAGTGATGATGTGGCTGTATACCCAGCCACAATGTGCAGAGATCACCAGTAGCCCTAGTGACACCCAGCCAAGCCATTGCAGTTGAGCAGCAACGAAAACCCATACGTAGTCACATCACCATCAGACATGAGGCAATACGACCACATCAACCTATTTTGAAGATAAAAGAAGACCCATTACTCATTCCTGATGCCACTAGCTTTATTATAACCCCTGGTGAACCCAAAGGAGGACGCAGTATACGTAATAGCAATTAAAAAGATGAACGTTCGCACTATACATCCATTATACCACGATATTTTAACATGCACCCACACTCAACGTAATAATTAACAACATACTCCATTAATACCTCAATCCCAATATTGACTGGAAATCTATGAGAAGAATGAAATTGATATAACTTGTGTGTCGACACGTAAATATTATTGTAAAATTTAATGAAGAACGCATTGAGGAGAATCGGTTGTACCATATACGATATTCGAATTCGGTTGAACGAGATGGATAATAAGTACATTGTAGTGATTGAATATCTGGTACCATTGTACTACCTGTTTAATGAAGGAATAGTACCATTGTACCTGCTGTTTGAAAAAGGAATATAATACTAGCTGTTGAAGAAGGACATATTCCCTTCATTAGTACAGAAATGAAACAAACACTATAATTATTATGAGTGAAAATACGTGAGATATTTATTAGCATTCATGCAGATAAGTAATGTTAACAGTCAGAATACATAGCTGACCATACAAGTTCCAAGGCCTAGGATGGTAAATGTCCTAAAGCTCACATATGAACACCAGACAGATACATGTACTCACACATATTGAAAACTATCATGTACGTATAGTAGGAATGGGCCGACTGTCCCATAGACACCATACAAAGTGATAAAAATCTAGTGAAACAAAATTAAACCTTCAAAGTTGCTCAGAGGAACTCAATGCATGACAGATTACCAACAGCATGCAAGGCCTAAAGCTCACAAAAACTTTCCTCAGCACTCGTAGTGAATGCTATTGAGAAGCCACCATAGTGCCAACCAGAATGTGTTGAGCCAACTTTGACAGCACAAAGTAAGTTCTTTTCATTGGTAGTACATTCCTTTATATTCGTTTCAATCTCAAATAGGCCTAAACAAAAACTAGAAAGCTTTGAAACTTAGTTTATAAATTCATGTACTACAGTGCAGCCATCTTTGTATGTAGAGTTCAAAGGTCATTATCCAAGTGGTATTATTATGCGCATGCGCATTAGCCTCCTCCAGTCATGAAATACATTGTAGCCGCACAACTCAAGCTTTTTGTAGGGACTAACCAGTCTCTGATAGTCTCCACACTGTAGTGTTGAAAAAAGTGGATGAACAAGTAGTAAAATTTTCAAAAAAATAAGTAGTGTAGGAATGGGCAGTGCAGTAAAAAGCATTAGAACAGGGCATGTCTCAATTTCGGCACATAACTACTTCATTTTTTATGTCAACTCTTGACTGGCAGTCCAGTTTAAGTTGCCTATCTTGTTATAGTTTACTCCACTGCTTAGCCAACTGATTAGATTGAACCAATGCAACAATAAGCTATTGTACTATAGTAGTACAGATCATCGCATTATTTTATAATTTATAACACAGAGAATCCATACAGGAATCAAGAATAAATCAAAAATGAAGTAGTCATGTGCCGAAATTGAGACATGCCTTGTTCCAATGCTTTTTACCGCACTGCCCATTCCTAAACTACATATTTTTTTGAAATTTTTACTATCATAATTGTGACCCAATTTTGGAAAACCGACCAGATGTAGTAATATGCAAATTTTGAGATAGCACTTGCATTGTAATCTACGTCATTGCAGTTAGCTATTTTCCAAATTTGAAGCAGCTAGGCGCTATAGTTTTGGAGATATGAGCTCAAATATACGGACCGTTCATTCCAATTTTACTCGCTAAAATCGTGAGCAAATACGTTGCTAAGCGCGAGTACACAAACTACGTATACTATCCGTGTTACAAACAATTTATTTTTGTGGTACAATTTTAGTGTAGTATCAGAATATGCACGAAGTTTGTTGAAGCGCCAGTTAAAACTTACTTTATGAGCCTTTTTAAAGACACAGAAGACCAGCGAGCCTTCCAGGAGGATTCACCAACGAGGTAAGTAAGTCTACTAAGTAGAATAATGTAGCGGGTGGGCTGTAACTAGAGTAACTAAGCTATAAATGGCGCCGAAATAAGTGCCCAATATTAATGCATGCATTATAGCTATTCTGGATCATGTCCAGTACACGGACCCCAGCGCGAATTAATTACTCGTGCTTAGCAACGTATTTGCTCACGATTTTAGCGAGTAAAATTGGAATGAACGGTCCGTATATTTGAGCTCATATCTCCAAAATTATAGCGCCTAGCTGCTTCAAATTTGGAAAATAGCTAACTGCAATGACGTAGATTACAATGCAAGCGCTATCTCAAAATTTGCATATTACTACATCTGGTAATTAATTCGCGCCGGGGTCCGTGTACTGGACATGATCCGGTGGCATTTCAAAAGACAAAGTTTCGCCATGGATATGGATCTTTATTGGAAATTTGTGTGTTGTATATCAAATTTAAAGCTTCCTAAATTAGTTGATGTAACTTGACAATGAGGTTGCCTAGATATATAGTGGTAAGCAGGTGTATTATGTTGTTTATAGGCTTTCCTTAGATTTGGTCTCTCACCTATATACTTGTCTTGACATTAATTTTGAGTAAAATTATCCTAATGTGTATGTTTGTAGTAGTTAAATACACTTACTATAAAGAAAGGATTGGGTCTCCTCCACTCACCTCCACCCCTAGGTCCTCCACCCCTAGGCCCTAGGTCCTCTACGTGGCCATGGTCGGGGAGTCCCAGGTCTCCGGGCTACTGATTTCCTGGGATGACCACGCCTTGCACCTGGCCTACTGGTATGTCTACACCTTCTGAGTCGTGGATCTGTGGGTGGCCCAGTACTAGGGACTGGAAGACCAACTGGAGTGACTAAAGGACCTGAAGGACTGACTGCAGTGACCGAAGGACCAACTGGAGGACCGGCTGCAGTGAAAGGAGTACTAGTTGGTGGTGGATGAAGAAATGACAGAATTGCTGGTAATGATGATTCTGACATGACGGATGCTGTCTCTAACAGTTCATCAATGTCGACATTACCTGTAATGGAAGTCAAATTAAGTTGATATAAATGTGAGTTTGATGCTATGATCAAATAAGGTACTTACTGTCAGCTTCTGCATCTGCGTTGCTGTAGGCCAGACTGGCCAAAGTGGCTATGTTGCTGTTGCTGACAATTTCCAGGTTGGCAAAATCTATAGTTTAAAATTGTAGAAAAACATCAGATTTTGCAAAAATTATTGGATATATGTTAATAATTATGGTTTTCACTGCATGCACGTTGTCATGCATATATAATTATATACACACAGTGGAATAGTTTGTAATTAGTAGGCAACTATGCTTTATATGTAGTATAAGAAAGGAAATTTATCATGACACATTGTTCACATGCAGGATCTGTTTACCTTGCAGTTCATTCGTGATGGTTTCATCACTTGGTCCACCAACATCTATATAAGATGTCTCAATTGTGTCTTCAACTCCACCATTTGCTTGACTGACGTGTGACCTATTTGGTAAGTTAGCTTCAAATCGATATTGGTCTGCTCCTTTGACAGCCTTGCTTTTCCCTCAACTGAATTGTTTTGAATCTGTTCCTTCAGGGCCTTGCTTTTCCCTCAACTGAATTGCTCTGAATCTGTTCCTTCAGGGCCTTGCTTTTCCCTCAACTGAATTGCTTTGAATCTGTTCCTTCAGGCCTTGCTTTTCCCTCAACTGAATTGCTTTGAATTTGTTCCTTCAGGGCCTTGCTTTTCCCTGAACTGAATTACTTTGAATCTGTTCCTTCAGGGCCTTGCTTTTCCCTCAACTGAATTGCTCTGGATCTGTTCCTTCAGGGCCTTGCTTTTCCCTCGCTTTGAATCTGTTCCTTCAGGGCCTTGCTTTTCCCTCAACTGAATTGCTTTGAATCTGTTCCTTCAGGACCTTGCTTTTCCCTTGCTTCTTCACAACCTTGCTTTTTCCTTAGCTGAATTGCTGTTCCTCAACTGAATTGCTTTGAATCTGTCTTTCTCGGCCTTGCTTTTCGGACAACTGAAAAATAGGTAGCCTGCACTGATCTTTCAAGTTATAGTGTGATCAGCCAAGTTTGATTTGATTGGTTAGAATGGGATAAGGGGATTGGGTTTGTGTTTGAAGTACAATTTAATCATGAATCTTATTTCCATTCTCATTCCAGACTTTGAAGTCAGTTTATGGTGGGCTTTATTTGGAAATTTGAAGGAGTTTTGTGCATAATTATGATTTGGTTCAGGGATAGAAGCCATTTTGGTTATAAGTAGGAGACNCGACCAAGGTCTCTTCCTTGGACGAAATCGGCACCTGCTAGACGAGTGGTCCAGTGAGTGGCATCTGTCGCACCAGATCTCTGCCTGCATTGTTTGGTTTGTGAAGCACTGCGTATAGATACTCGGATCTGCCTTCGCCCATGTGACATCAGGGGGTTTCCAGCTGCCTCCTGCCTGAAATTCTGGTCATACACTACCCACAAGGGCCACCTGAACTTCGCACTGACTTTTGCAATGAGAGAATAGTACGCCATCAGCTGTAGTAGCCTTTCCTGCTTTTGAGGGGCCAGAACTGCTACATACAATGCGAAGCATTGGCTCCATGTGGCCAGGTCAGGGATCAATCTCTTGGACTGCAACAGATCTGCTGCCTGCACCACGATTTCCTGGCCCTCCATCGCCTGACTCTCTTCCCTTTTGCTGGGGGCAGCTCTGCAAAGTCCACAAATGCCTCTGAGCGGATTCTGTCCACCATCCTTCTACACACCGCTGGAAGCCCAGGGCCTATTGTCATCAATTGTAGACTGGGGCTCTGGCTGCAAGCTACCTCTAACCCTCCAATCACCCTGGGGGTGGCCAGATCGCTAATGGGAGGGATCTTATCATCCGTGTCAAATGACTTTATACAAGCATCGGCCAGCTCTCTGTGAGAGGGTAGTTTGCCCTAGTCACCTACAAGCCAAATGATAGGTAACACATGCTTAGTATAGCTTTTTTGTTTTGTTTCGTTTTGTTTTGCTTTTTACTACCTGCGCCCATTTGCCAGCATGAAGCTAGATGAGTATGAACATGAATGAGTGTGTGTATGTGAGAGCGGATGTGATTATGAGATATGTGAAAGGTGTGTGCAATTAGAGTGCTGAGGGTGATCAGCTGGACCGTTTGCCCGAATATCGGTGCTCTTTGTGTTCACCTGCCCTGCATTGCCAGCTCATTGTGCCTGCCTTGCTTGTGGCTGGGCCAATGGCCCGGCCTCTCCCAATCATATCACACTCTTGTTAGAGTGGAGGGGGACTCGCTATGCCGCTAGCTTGTGGGCCACCGCAAAAACAAATTGTTACCATGAATTGCCTTTACTTACCCTTGGGGGGTTCGCTAGTTGGCGGAGACACAACCATCCCCTTCACTGCTCCCTTGCCCTTCTCCGTTCGTTTAACATGTTGGTCCAGCTTGGTCGCCACCCCTTGGATGATGGCGTCCAGAGTGGCTTGGTTCAGCTGCACTGCTCCACTGTGGCCCGGTGTGGCGCCTCCAGAGTCAGAAGAAGACATCTTAGCGATTGATGGGCCTTAGTTTGAGGCGAAATGGCGGACAAGGAACACAATTCAGGCGGAATTTTACAAGCAACCATACAGCCAACGACAAGCACTGTGTGCACGAGGCAGAATAAGAGAGACCAGTTTGCGCATGCGTAGAAGGGGTGGGCAGAACCCCCCACACCATGCCCCGCCCAATTACCTGAGCTCTTAGGTTAACTATGTTTAATGTACCGTTAAACTCCATAAAACAACTTAAAAATTACATATAGAAGCTATTGATAAGCTTCTTTACATGTCTATACTATTAAGTATTGCTTACTTTCACAGCAATTGCTAAAATTCAGTAAAACAGTGAAATTGGCCATTTTATATTGGATCGCTCGACCTCAATGATATGACGGCTTTGTTTGAGACACTGCTGCCTGCAATCAGCTTCTCTCTTGGAATATTAATAGTAAGAGAACTGAACTTTCTGATCTCCAGATTGGGAAGCTCTACCACAAGTTTACAGGTTGTTTTGAGCTGCCGTCTGTGATGTGATTTTTTGGGCCGACTATTGAGTATTTCGGATACACCCTTTGATCGTGCCAGAAAGCGTTACTGAAAGGGGGTGGGGCTGGATGTTTGCACAACCTGGAGTAGATTTTCACCAGCAGTCTAATGGTAATAGTTTCGAAGCAGCAATGCCCACAGGTAAGTCAGAATAGCGTCCGATAATTGAAGAACAACAGTGGCGGATTTAGGGCGGTTCCTAGGGTTCCATGGAACCCCTCTTTTAGCTGAGACCTTGCATAATAATTAACTGTGGGGACTGGAAAAGTGCTAACTGGAACCCCCCTTTCAACTTAAAATTACCAAAAGCAACTCAAAATCTCTCTGTATATCAGTCTTTGGTTTACGATAATATAGTTTCTGACTCTTTCTTTCTCCATTCAGCCTGATTCAGGCCTTGTTGTGGCAAAATCTGTTCTGTCCTCGCCCTCAGTAGGCATGCTAGTGCTCTACTAGTCAACAATAGTTCAAAAGTATTCTTGAATAAGTCACAGACTGAACAGTTACACAAAACTAATAGCTTTAAATACACTAATGACGTCATAATGCACAACTTAATAATTCCATTACACTACACAGTTCAGAGAACAGTATAGTACACATAGTCTTAGAGTCAACATACATCACAACTCCTCCCTCCTAAAAATGAAGGATCTGGAATCAGTAAATACGAAAAGTACTCTGGAGGTTTACGAACCCAAGCTGGGTAACGACGACCAGTATTCTCTGAGTTGGTCTCTTGAGTCGAAGAGCCTTGCTCTGCCGAATCAGAAGAAGGATGAGGCATCACAGGCAGTGTGTTTGGAACTGTAGTAGTTGAAGGGAAAACTTCAATCTCCTTGGCATCTTCAACAGACATATTTCCATTGACGGCAGCTCGGAGCTGATCAATGTCCCTTCTCCTCAATTCACCAGTAGGAAGTTTGACCAAGTACGAGACAGGACCTAAACGGTCCACCACCACTCCTTTTACCCACTTCAGACCGTCTCGGTAATTCCTAGTCCATACCAACTGTTCAATCGCCAATTCACGATCTCTAGCTTTTGAGTCATGCTGGAGTTTTTGGCGCTCCTGCTCTCCCTTGACTCTGACAGTCACAGTGGGTTTTAACAGATCCAAACGAGTGTGAATGTTCCTGCCATAGAACAACATACTTGGAGTAGCTCCAGTAGTAGCATGTGGCGTGGAGCGTTACTGCAACAAAAATGAACAAACAGCCTTTTCCAAAGATTCCCCTTTCCTCAAATCAGACTTGACAGATTGTTTCACAGTTTGTACAAGTCTCTCTGCAGCACCATTCGACGCAGGGTGATAAGGTGCTGAATGAATGTGTTTCACCACATTGCTCTTCAAAAACTGTTCAAACTTTTCAGAGATAAACTGGGGACCATTATCTGAGACAACCTGCTGAGGTAATCCATAATGGGAAAACACTTGACGAAGTTCGTTCACAGTGTTACCGGCTATTGTACTCTTCATAATGCAAATCTCAGGCCATTTCGAATGCACATCCACAGCATTCTTCCATCAATGTGACCTGCAAAATCAATGTGGATACGTTGCTATGGTGACACAGGCCATTTCCAAGGATGGAGTGGAGCCTTCGCTGGAGCATGACTGAGCTCTTGACAACTTGAGCATAACTTACATTCTCCTCAATATGGGTGTCAATAGTAGGCCATCAGATGTGACTCCGGGCGAGAGACTTTATTCTCACCATGACTTGATGACCCCTGTGCAGTTCCTGCAAAATCTGGTCTCTCAATTTCAATGGAATAACTACATGAATGCCTCTGTAAATACAACCTTCTTCGATGGAGAGTTCATTTTTCTTTGTGAAGTATGGTTTCAACACATCAGTAATTTGTTTTGGCCAACCCTTCTGTGTATACTCCAACACTTTCCTCAACAGTGGATCTTCTTGTGTAGCTTGTGCTAGATCTGCTGGTAATGCATCTAATCGAGCGATGTTCAAAACAGTGGCATCAATGACTCATCTTCCTCACCAACACAATCAGCAATTGGACAGCTCTCGCTTGTAATAGTTGACAAGGGGCCCCGAGACAAAGCGTCAGCATTTCCATGCTCAGCTGTTGGACGAAAACGAATCTCATAAGTATGTGCTGAAAGAATGATAGCCCACCGTTGAAGTCGAGCAGCTGCTAAGGTTTTCCTCAAACATGTCTGAATACTTCTTTTGTACCTGATCGGCTGATAGTGGTGCTTGATACTGGAATCCAGACGCAAATCTTTCAGCCAGTCACGACCCAAAAGAGCAGGGCCAGCAACGTACAGGTGGTGCTCTCCAACGTATTCACTATGAGATGCAGTCACTGTCATCTCTCCGACAACCTTGATCATCTCTGATGTATAGGTACGCAATCGAATGCTCGAAGCCTTTAACTTTGCTTGCAGAAACAATTTCTTCTGTAGTTTGGATGAAATCAATGTAACTGCATCACCAGTGTCTATTTCCATTTCCACTGCTTGACTCAGAGTAACCTTGTAAGGCTTCACTGGTGGTGCTCCAACTCTATTGATAACAGAGTACTCTGTGGTTATGAAATTGTGTTCAGGTGAGTCTGAATTCTTATCTTCATCAGCATCATCCTCAATATGGTGTTGGCTTGCCTTCTTGTATTACCACACACTCTGGCCAGATGGCCTCTTTTCTTACACTTGTGGCAAACGGTGTCTCTATGCACACAACCTTGACCAGTGTGATTTGTACTACCACAACAATGACATGGCTTTGTGGCTGTGGTTTGACCAGTTTGACTGGTTTGTTTACCAGGTAAGCATTTCTTCTTCTTCCCATGGTAGCTTGGTTTTCCACCTTGCACAAAACCAACAGGTAGGTCAGGCAGCGCTGCCTTCATTGACTGTGTGTTCTTGTGGTCTGCCTCCATGCTTTGTGCGATACTTACAGCAGTAGCTAGAGTTAATGTTGATTCTGTGAGTAAGCATCTCTGTGTGCCTTCACTTCTCAACCCACATACCAGGCGGTCACTAGGGGCGTAGCCAGGATTTTAGAAAAGAGGGAGAAATAAACATATTCCACGTGAAGCGCGGTGGAAAAATTTGTGCGACTGAAAACCACACCCACTTAATCAGCTAATTTTAGCTCCTCCCATTCATTAAGCGCTTGCTAGATCGAACGCTCACTAAAGTTTTGTAGCAGCAAAAAGAAAGCTTTTAAAAGTTAAATTCTGGCCAAAGATGACTGTAAGCAGCGTTGCTAAAGTAAGTACACGAAAGAATAGCGCATTATAATACCAAAGTGTAAATTTCGCGACTGAAAAAAAGGAGGGGCAAATGCTCCCTGTGCCCCCCCTGGCTACACCACTGGTCACAAATAGCCTCTTCCAAATTGGCTCCAAACTTGTAATGTGCAGCTTTACGGCGAAGCTCTGCAACATACTCGTTGACTGTTTCTTGATTCCTGCGATAGAAGTGAAACTTTTCCACAATCACTAGTGGTTTAGGCTCAAAATGCGTTGACAATGCTGTTTTTATCTCAGCAAACGTCTTGTATTTCGGTGGGGTGGGTGTGACTAGGTTTTGCAAAATACCATACGGGCACACAAATTCCATGACTGTCATGGATTTTGCCGAAACTCGGTGAACAGGTACCTTACCTTAACTGATTTACTGAGATAGAATTATAGTTAGAATTATAGTTAGTTTTGAAATGCAGGATTGAAATATTCTGAAAGCATACGAATTCTGCTTTCCAGTGATATGCTTGATTCAATTAATTGAATTAAATAAAATTAATTGCTACTATCGTTTAATTAAAAATTTGTGATTCTGAAAAAAGGATTCTTTGAATTTTTTTTATTTTTGTTCAAGAACTTCCTTTACTATATATGGCTTCATGTTGTGTGAGTTTCATCTTGCGACCGCAGTGGGATGGGGAGATATTAAATCGATTATTATCTAACGTAGCAGAAGAAAGCACAATGGAAATGGGGAACAGCAGAGGACAAGGCATTCAAGACAGTCAAGGTGAAGGCACCCGTGTTGGCTCATTATGACCCAGAGAAGCAACTCACATTGGCAACAGATGCATCACCCTATGGGGTGGGAGCAGTGCTGTCCCACGTACGAGGGGATGGCACAGAACAACCAGTGGCGTATGCTTCCAGGAGCTTGAGCGATGCAGAACGACGGTATTTACAGTTGGACAAAGAAGCTCTGGCAATAAAGTTCGGAGTCCAGCGATTTCATCAGTATCTCTTTGGAAGGAGGTTTGACATCGTGTCAGACCACAAACCCTTGCAGTACATCTTAAATGAGCATAAGGCAACCCCTACCATGGCCTCAGCAAGATTACAGAGGTGGGCTTTAATGTTCAGTGCATATCAGTATCATATTTCCTACAGACCAGGAGAGAAACTGGCCAACGCAGAT
This sequence comes from Tethya wilhelma, assembly GCA_964030475.1. NCBI lineage: Eukaryota > Metazoa > Porifera > Demospongiae > Tethyida > Tethyidae > Tethya > Tethya wilhelma. Next base: position 6,662,418 of record CAXIPT010000004.1, on the reverse strand, counting down.
GGGTTGAGCCAGTTACCGTTGCAAACTGAGTCAGAGCCCTCTACAACTCCAGGAGAGTTGGTATTATTAATGGAAACACTACAGACTGCACCCATTACAGCTGTCCAGATTAGGAAGTGGACTGACAGAGATCCTCTTCTATCTAGAGTCCGAACATTCACCCACAAAGGCTGGAATGACACAGCAGAAGATAATTTGGAACCATATCGATGGAGGAAGGATGAGCTCAGCATACAGGAGGAATGTGTGTTGTGGGGAAATCGTGTCGTGATACCTACTCTGGGAAGAGAGTCTGTTTTGGAACTGTTAACACAATGGACATCCTGGAGTGTCCAAGATGGAAATGTTGGCTAGACAAGTAGTTTGGTGGCCAGGCATTGATGCAGACATCACGGGCAGAGTTCAGAACTGCCACACCTGCCAAGTTAACCAACGGAACCCTAGTGAAGCTCCAGTGCACCCTTGGAAGTGGCCACAGCGACCTTGGTGTAGGGTTCATATTGATCATTTTGGACCATTTGAAGGGAAAACAGTGTTATTGGCTATTGATGCACACTCAAAGTGGATAGAAGCAGTTCCAGTTTCGTCCACCAGTTCCTCAGTAACCATCAAAGCTTTAAGGAACATGATCGCATGCCATGGATTGCTGGAACTGTTAGTGTCCGACAATGGAACGTCTTTCACTTCTGAAGAATTCCAAGCATTTGTGAGGAAGAATGGCATTCGACATCAAACTACAGCTCTTTACCACCCAGCCACAAATGGGTTAGCAGAGAGAGCAGTACAGGTGATGAAGTCTGGTCTCAAGAAGTATCCACAGGGGGATTTTGAACTGAGAGTAGCTAGAGCATTGTTCAAATATCGCAATACACCTCATTCTACAACAGGAGTCACCCCAGTTGAATTATTGATGGGCCGGAAGCCGAAAACTGCAATGGACTTGTTACTGCCTGACCTACACAAGAGAGTTGAAGAGAAACAACAAAAGGGATCTGTGCCTCAGAACGTGACAACAGGAGAAAGAGTTTATGTTCGCAATTTTCGTAGTGGTGACAAGTGGCTAAGGGCTACCATTGAGAAGGTGTTAGGACCAAGACTAGATTGGAATCAGGCTCAGTGACAAAAAGACACTTGGATCAGATTCGCCGTCGCTATGAAGACAATGCTGTTGTCACTGAAGACGAAGAAGTACTGCCTTTTTCAATATCGCCTGATGAAAGACCTCCACTAATAGATTCTCCACCCGCCGAGCGTGCTGTACGTCGATCCACCAGGTCAAGGCAACCTCCAGATAGATACACTCCAAGTACAATCTAAGGAAGGAGGAATTGTGATATTCCTGGTGTGAGAACTCTTAACTGTGAACTTGTAAATGTTATGTTTTTGTGGTTGTTTATGTCTGTTCACTTTAAAACTGGTTAGAACTTGTTTTTGTGTGTCATGTTGCATAATATAGAATCTTCTAGAAGTAAAGTCATGCATGTTTTATTCTGATTGGTCAGTTTTATTTGGTTGTGCAATGCGAGGGTATTTAAGAGTGTGTTGAGTTGTGTTCATCATCTGAGTTGTATTCATCTGGTAACTATGCTGTAAGAATAAGAAAATCCTTTCACAGTGAACTCTTCCTATTATAGTGAATTGAACTTCTAGCTAGAGAAACTATAAAAGGCAGCCAGCAGAGCATATAAACAAGGCAAAACACTTTGACACAATCAAAAGGCTTTATAATAATACTTTTAACTTTTTAATGTAGTGTTAGTCACTCTAGTTGAGTACATAAAATTATTGAAAGAGGTTTTAATTTATTTAATTAAAAGTAGCAATTCTGGGCACATCAGCAACAGAAATAATTACACTACCGTGATGGTAGTCAAACAAGGTCAGTTTTACCAAAGTTCAAAAATAAAGAGGGAAATTTCAACTGTACAAAGTATATTGTCTCACTCCAGAGCACATATCCTAGCGAAACCTTGACTCACTAGCTATCATAACATCCTACCATAATTGTGATTATTCATTTCCCCATCTACCTGTTGTGCTGTACAACCCAAACAACTCAAACAAAATTTTTAATTCTAAATCCACAAGAAGCAGTATTTTAAAAACTTGTTTTCCAGCGATATGGTTGTAGAATTATTAAGTTGACACATATGCACAAGAAAAAAGCTTGATATTATCTTCATGTGCCTTGTTTTCATATACAATTCATTTTCGTAGATTTTGAGTATATAACAGAAAAAAAACACATTAGACGAGTTATCTGAATAAATACAAAGCCTTTTAAGTCATCTCAAATAGTGTTTTGCCTTGTTAAAGTGCTCCACTAAAGTGATTTTTACCTTACCTTAGGTAATAATCGAGTTAATAGCTCCTCATCCCACTGCGGTCCCAGGACGAAACTCACACAACATGAAGCCATATAGTAAAGGAAGTTCTCGAACAAAAATAAAAAATTTTAAGAATCCTTTTTTCTGAATCACAAATTTTTAATTAAACGATGGTAATCTTAATTAATTCAATTAATTCAATCAAGCATATCNCTAAAGTCCATTAGCCTCGTTCCCAGGCTCCTCCTTTGCGAATATTTTCTTCGAAAATAAGGAATCAGAGAAATATTCGCAAAGGAGGAGCCTGGGAACAAGGCTAAAAGTCCATCTGGTTTGAGAATGCTGCTGGAAGCAAACTAATGAGATTTATACAATACTTTTCTTCTGGGAAAAATCAGTGCATGGTCCTTTCAAGAGTCTCAACTTCACATCAATGCCAATTAAGGAGCTACTATTGGATTGCAGACGTTTGTGAGAGACAGGAAGGAGATTCATGTCAAGTTGAAGATAGACAACATGATGGCAGTCTATTTCATCATATGGATGGGTGGAACCCATTCGAAGATCCTGATGGGGATCACATCCCAGATTTGGGGTCAGAGTCTAAAGAGGAAAATTTTTCTGTCAGTGGAGCACCTTCCAGGCTCACAGAATGTGGAGGCAGACCACGAGTCACGAATGAAGGGGGACAGCTCAGAATGGAGATTGGATCCTCAGATCTTCCAACAGGTGATGAGAATATTAGGCCCATGTCAGGTGGATCTGTTCGCCTCAAGGCTCTCAGCACAGCTTCTACTGTATAAAAGCTGAAAACCAGATCCGGGCTCAATATAGCAACCGGCGATGCTCTGTCCACTCATGCATGGAAGAGCCTGAAGGAATATGCTTTCCCTCCATTCTCATTGATAGGCAGATGCCTGTCCAAGATGCAGCGAGAAAGAGTTGAGAAGTTGGTACTGATTGCTCAGCAATAATTTGCTGTGCTCCTGTCAATGCTCTTCAGGAAGCCTCTCCTCCTACCGAGGATGCCTACTCTACTAACAAATCATCTCAATGTGATTCATCCCCTGTCTCATCAGTTGAATCTAGCCGCGTGGCCAATATCAGGAATACCCTCAGTCGTCAAGGAATTTCAAGTCAAGCAGCAACCCTCATCTTGTCTTCATGGCAGAAGTCTACTGAGACAGCCCTGCAGTTGGGAGCAGTGGTGCTCCTCAAGAGGGTACAGCTCTGTTTGTGCTCCTTTAGGAGGGATTTTGGATTTCCTTGCATGTCAATTTGCTGAAGGCAAGCAGTATCGTACCTTGAATTCATATCGTTCTGCTACCTCCATGACTTGCCCATTGATGGAGTGGTGGTCAGAAAACATCCTCTAGCTTATATCATGTTTAATGAAGGGCATTTTCAATTCCCATCCTCCGCAACCAAGCAATGCTATTACATGGAACATGGATCAAGTTCTTACTTGTGATGTATGTTGACTCTAAGACTATGTGTACTATACTGTACTCTGAACTGTGTAGTGTAATGTAATTATTAACTTGGGCTTATGACGTCATTAATTAACTAGTGTATTTAAAGCTATTGGTTTTGTGTAACTGTTCAGTCTGTGACTGTTATTCAAGAATACATTTCAAACTATTGNTGGTCTAATTTCCGGTCACTTGTTCGAAGGCAACTTCCGGTCGCTAGTTTTTGCACGAAAATGATCTCCAGCACCTCCTGAACACTTTTATTTTCAATTGTATGTTTTGATATAGAAATCTTGGACACACCCCTTCACGATTCACTAATTAAATTAGCGATAGCAAAAGTACCGCCCACTCAAAATACACTAACCTTAAATGTTCAAAGTTGCCCAGATTCAGGCTTTAGGTTACCAACTGCATGCAAAACCAAAAACTCACAAAAACATTCCTCAGCACTCATAGAGAGCGCTAGTGGGAAGCCACAATAGGGCAATTTTTGTTTTCCTATTGTATTTACTTACTTCTTAACTGACTTACTTGAAATTGAAATAAATAAAATATAAGCTGATAAGACTTTAAATTCACTTTAAAGAGTGAAATTTTACATAAGATTGGGGAAAAGGGTGAAAAAACTGCTGAACACGATGCCATCTCCGCTGCAATCGCATGAATAACTATTAATAATTTTGCTCACGTGATAAAAAGTGGCCGTGGCTACCAAAAATTTCCGGGCGCTTCGCGCCCGCATTATATCAGCACCCCCATAACTGAAATCCTGGATACGCCACTGAGTGGCATTATTTGTGCATGCACATTAGCCTCCTCCAGTATAGTGAAGTGCATAGATATAGTTAAGCTTTTTGTAGGGACTCACAAGTCTCTAATAGTTTCCACACTGTAGTGCTAAAAAAGTGAATGAACAAGTAGTAAAAATTTCAAAAAATAGGAATGGGCAGTGCATAAAAAGTATTGTAACAAGGCATATCTCAATTTCAGCACATGACTACTTCATTTTTTATACCCAACCCTTGGCTGGCAGTCCAGTTTAAGTTGCCTGTCTGTTAACAGTTTACTCTACTGCTTAGCCTGCTAATTCGAACCAATGCAATAATAAACTACAGAACTATTGTACAGATCATTGCATTTATGCCACTTCTAGAATCCTATAGCATATGAAGAATCAAGAATAAGTAGTCATGTGCCGAAATAGAGGTATGCCTTGTTCCAATACTTTTTAATGCACTGCCCATTCCTACATTGCTATTTTAATGAATTTTTTTATTATACCTAAGTAGTAATGTATTGTGACATATATAGTTTGAAAAAATGAACACTAGCTGTTGCCACCTCAGGCATGGGTTTTAGCATTTCCCTCGACCTTGTCCTAAATAAAATTTGGTGGAGGGGGGGCCACTCCCTGTAGGCCCTTGGGTGGAAGTAGCCATCTTGCATATATGGCCCTGAAATGACTTTCTGTCCCATCGCACACACAGCATACATACCTATAGTTGCACGTTGGGAAATCGCACGTGTTCCATGGATGGAGTTAAACTTTTCACAAATTGGGGGTATGTTCTGCTGCCAGCCACTCATCATTGGCCTTTTTTGTGCACTCGAGGAAGCAAATGGCCTAGGGTGCTGGTGCTTGGAATTGTGACAAGGTGGGTATGGAGGATGAGGGTGGTCTGGGGAGTCCACATCACCATTGGCATAACCCTTGATGGGCAATTGTCTGTGTTGTGTTCATCTAGACATGATGCAGAGTACACAGTTGCCTTTATGAATCAATCTGCATACAGGGATAAGTCGAAGATATCCCAGTCAAGAGACTAGCCTTCTTTCTGTACTACATTGCCCAATGAAGACCCTCATGCTTCTGTACAGCTTTGACAATCATGGGGTAGCTTGGTTGGGAACCTCTCAGCCAGGACCGTATGGAGATCATTGCCCCAAAACACTGGATCCAATCTATGCTGCTGTGGCTGGGCGGAAGTGGTTTGATCGAGTTCTGCAATGTCAAGTTTTAATCTTAGTGCATAATTATGTTAGTGAACATAACCACTACATGTAATGTTATTCATAATTCATGAATATTAATATTATTCTAGTACTAAGTGACTGGTGTTCTGTCCTCGTCCGTAGGCATGCTAGCGCTCTATATACCAGTCAACAATAGTATTCTTGAATAACAGTCACAGACTGAACAGTTGCACAAACCAATAGCTTTAAATACACTAGTTAATTAATGACGTCATAAGCACAACTTACTAATTACATTACACTACACAGTTCAGAGTACAGTATACTACACATAGTCTTAGAGTCAACATACATCACAACTCCTCCCTCCTAAAAACGAAGGATCTGGAATCAGTAAGTACGAAAAGTACTCCGGAGGTTTACGAACCCTAGCTGGGTAACGACGACCAGTGTTCTCTGGGTTGGTCTCTTGAGTCGAAGAGCCTTGCTCTGCCGAATCAGATGAAGGATGAGGCATCACAGGTGGAGTGTTTGGAACTGCAGTAGTTGAAGGGAAAACTTCAATCTCCTCGGCATCTTCAACAGACATGTTTCCATTAACGGCAGCTCGGAGCTGATCAATATGCCTCCTCCACAATTCACCAGTAGGAAGTTTTACCAAGTACGAGACAGGACCTAAACGGTCCACCACCACTCCTTTAACCCACTTTGGACCATCTCGGTAATTCCTAGTCCACACCGACTGTTCAATCGCCAATTCACGATCTCTAGCTTTCGAATCATGCTGGAGTTTTTGGCGCTCCTGCTCTCCCTTGACTCTGACAGACACAGTGGGTTTTAACAGATCCAAACGAGTGCGAATGTTCCTGCCATAGAACAACATACTTGGAGTAGCTCCAGTAGTAGCATGTGGCGTGGTGCGATACTGCAACAAAAATGAACAAACAGCCTTTTCCAAAGATTCCCCTTTCCTCAAATCAGACTTGACAGATTGTTTCACAGTTTGTACAAGTCTCTCCGCAGCACCATTCGACGCAGGGTGATAAGGTGCTGAACGAATGTGTTTCACCACATTACTCTTCAAAAACTGTTCAAACTCCTCAGAGATAAACTGGGGACCATTATCTGAGACAACCTGCTGAGGTAATCCATAACGGGAAAACACTTGACGAAGTTCGTTCACAGTGTTAGTGGCTGTTGTACTCTTCATGATGCAAATCTCAGGCCATTTCGAATGTGCATCCACTATCACTAGCAGCATTCTTCCATCAATGGGACCTGCAAAATCAATGTGGATACGTTGCCATGGTGACATCGGCCATTCCCAAGGATGGAGTGGAGCCTTCGCTGGAGCATGACTGAGCTCTTGACAACTAGAGCATGACTTTACATTCTCCTCAATCTGGGTGTCAATAGTAGGCCACCAGACGTGACTCCGGGCGAGGGACTTCATCCTCACTATGCCTTGATGACCCCTATGCAGTTCCTGCAAAATTTGGTCTCTCAATTTCAATGGAATTACTACACGAATGCCTCTGTAAATACAACCTTCTTCGGTGGAAAGTTCATTTCTCTTTGTGAAGTATGGTTTCAATACATCAGGAATTTGTTTTGGCCAGCCCTTCTGTGTATATTCCAACACTTTCCGCAACAGTGGATCTTCTTGTGTAGCTTGTGCTAGGTCTGCTGCTTGTACTGGTAATGCATCCAATTGAGCGATGTTAAAAACAGTGGCATCATCTTCCTCACCAACACAATCAGCAATTGAACAGCTCTCGCTTGTAATAGTTGACAAGGGGAGGCGAGACAAAGCGTCAGCATTTCCATGCTCAGCTGTTGGACGAAAACGAATCTCATAAGTATGTGCTGAAAGAATGATAGCCCACCGTTGAAGTCGAGCAGCTGCTAAGGTTGGGATGCCAGTTTTAGGACCAAGTATTGTTGTTAGCGGCTTGTGGTCGGTGATGAGAGTAAAGGGATGGCCATAGAGGTACTGATGAAACTTTTGTACTCCAAATATTAGCGACAATGCTTCCTTTTCTATTTGAGCGTAGTTACGTTCACTTGGCTTGAGTGTACGAGAAGCATAAGCAATCGGGCGTTCTGTACCATCGGGGTACGTGTGAGAGATTACAGCACCGATGCCAAACTGTGAAGCATCTGCAGCTAGCGACAAAGGCAATTTAGGATCAAAATGAGCAAGAATTGGGGCTTGTGTAATCTTCTCCTTAGCTTCGTTAAAAGCTTTGCGACAAGCAGGGGACCACACCCATCGTTTTCCTGCTTTAAGGAGGTCATTCAGGGGTGCCAAAATACAGGACAATGAAGGTACAAACTTAGCATAATAATTAATAATGCCAAGAAATGATCTCAACTCACGCACATTTTTAGGTGTCGGTGCGTCCTTGATAGCTTGCACTTTCTTCTCTGTTGTGTGTACGCCAGTAGCATCCACTGTAAAACCCAAGTATTCTACTCTTGGTTGGAAAAATCGGCACTTGTCCAGACGAAGACGAAGACCGTGCTGTCTAAGTCGCTTCAACACCTCCTCCAATGTCTTGGAGTGCTCCTCGTCAGTTTCACCTGTGATGAGGATATCATCGAGGTAGCAAATCACATGAGTAATTCCTCTCAGAATCTTATCCATCTCACGTTGAAAAATTGCCGGAGCTGATGCGATGCCAAAAGGTAGACGAGTAAATTCGTACAATCCCTTGTGAGTGTTGATCGTTGTCAACTTCCGAGACTCAGCATCCAGAGGTATCTGCTGATAAGCAGATGTCAAATCGAGCTTAGTAAAACTCTTTCCACCTGCTAGGCACGCCATCAGATCATTAGGTGATGGCAGCGGGTATTGGTCCACTTGTAATGCAGGATTAAGTGTGACCTTGTAGTCACCACAAATGCGAATCTCACCATTCTTCTTGGGCACCGGAACAATAGGTGTTGCCCAGTCACTATGTTCCACCTTCTGCAACACTCCGTTTTCTTCCAAACGATCCAACTCACGGCTTGTTGCATCTTTTAAAGCAGGGCGTGGACGACAATTGCGTGGTTGGGCATTGTCTTTCAGTTTCAATCATGCTGTTGAGTTCTTCAGTTCTCCGAGGCCTTCCTCAAACATGTCTGCATACTTCTTTTGTACCTGATCGGCTGACAGTGGACAACTCAGGTGCTTGATACTGGAATCCAGACGCAAATCTTTCAGCCAGTCACGATCCAAAAGAGCAGGGCCAGCAACGTACAGGAGGTGCTCTCCAACGTATTCACCATGAGATACAGTCACTTGTCATCTCTCCAACATTCTTGATCATCTATGATGTATAGGTAGACAATCGAATGCTCGAAGCCTTTAACTTTGCTTGCAGAAACAATTTCTTCTGTAGTTTGGACGAAATCAATGTAACTGCAGCACCAGTGTCTATTTCCATTTCCACTGCTTGACTGTTCAACTGCAGAGTAACCTTGTAAGGCTTCACTGGTGGTGCTCCAACTCTATTGATAATAGAGTACTCTGTGGTCATGAAATTGTGTTCAGGTGAGTCTGAATTCTTATCTTCATCAGCATCATCCTCAATATGGTGTTGGCTGTGGTTGGCTTGCCTTCTCGTATTACCACACACTCAGGCCAGATGGCCTCTTTTCTTACACTTGTGGCAAACGGTGTCTCTATGTACACAACCTTGACCAGTGTGATTTGTACTACCACAACAATGACATGGCTTTGTGGCTGTGGTTTGACCGGTTTGACTGGTTTGTTTACCAGGTAAGCATTTCTTCTTCTTACCATGGTAGCTTGGTTTTCCACCTTGCACAAAACCAACAGGTAGGTCAGGCGGCGCTGCCTTCATTGACTGTGTGTTCTTGTGGGCTGCCTCCATGCTTTGTGCGATACTTACAGCAGTAGCTAGAGTAAATGTTGATTCTGTGAGTAAGCATCTCCGTGTGCCCTCACTTCTCAATCCACCTACCAGGCAGTCACCAGGGTCGTAGCCAAGATTTTAGAAAAGAGGGAGAAATAAAAATATTGCGCGTGAAGCGCGCCGGAAAAGTTTGTGCGACTGGAAACCACACCCACTTAATTAGCTAATTTTAGCCCCTCCCATTCATTAAATTGAATCGCAGCAAGCGCTCGCTAGATCAAACGCTCCCTAAAGTTTTGTAGCAGCAAAAATAAAGCTTTTAACAGTTAAATTCTGGCCAAAGATGACTCAGTGAGTGAAAGATTTGGGTAGACCACTTAAAGACAATATAAAAGAACAGTAAGAGAGTAGCTGCAAAGGCCACTGCAACTCGTAACGTAGAAAGCTCAGTAAGATAAGGAACCAGTGAGCAAAGCTCCAGTCCACCCTTTGACTCACTGTTACAGTACCATAGTGGTGTTTGTGGTAGTCGAGAACAGCTGAAGTTTAAATGTGAATAGGCTGTGAGGCCTGGTTCCATTCTATTTGTGTAGAATGACTCTGAAGAGCCAGAGGACTATATTTGTGAGAGTTGTGCAAAGAAAGAAACCAGCAGATTTTTAAAATTGTTTTCAATAAAGTATCATGCAGTGTATTAAAGTATTATACATCAGAAATTACTACAAAGATATGATGATGCTTCCGTGCATCAGTCAATTTTACCTAGGAGTAATGATGGGAATATGTGGGGGTTCTGCTGGCCTGGCCCTGCCCAAGGGGTTGGGCTAAATACAAAATCAATTAGACATCACCACAAGGTAGCAAGCTGTTAAGTAACTTGCTGTGCTTTATGAAACTTTTGATGCTCACTCAACAGCTTTAACATGGTCTTTCCAATAGTGGTAATCTACGCGTATAAAATAGACGTATTTTAAAGTAAAAAACAAACATTATACCTGAAATGTACCATCACCAGCAGAATTATGCACCTTTGGTAAGAGACACATACTGCACATGTAGAGTCCACCGGTATTAGCACTAAAGCTGTTTTCTCTCTCTAACAGCAAACACATAATTATTACTAAGTGATGCAATGCATCGTTGGGGCGGCACGAGCAGTTTGATTGACTTTAATATGTTGACTCTCGCCTGAAGTCATATTGATTTTGGTATGGTGCATGGTTGAACTTATAGCACCTGATCAAAGTAATGTTATTATATGCATACAAAGATTACTTAATCACCTCACTTCACTACCTTGCATCGCTATAGATGCTATAATTGTAGTAGTTGCTACTTTCTATAGATGTTAATGCATGATTGGTTGTGCACGAGAATAGACCACAGCCAATTGCTTGTTCAGGTTATAGTTGATATAAGTATTCTCATGACGTGCTTTACTGAGCTTTTCGTTGTCAGTCTTGACTTCAGAATCTTTATTCCAGCATGCAGTAGTCAGTCGTTAAGATCAGTTCAGTATACCATGCTAGTCTTCAGTGGTAGTACCTCATTGTTCACTTGGCATCTAACCGTATAGCTGAGTCAAGTTTAGCCACATCTCCTATGACTCTTTTCTGCTCATATTCACAATACCCTACAATGCTTATGCAGTAGTACTGATGCCATCCGTTGGTGTAATTCAGCTGTGAGAGTATATATATATTCTGCCTGCTGGTTTTTTATGGCCACTGCATTCATTCATACATTCTTGGCAGTTTATATTAGCAGCAGCCTATCATGGAGTCTCACTTAGTGTATTTTCAGCTGTAGTAACTTCTAACGGCTTTCTTTATCCAGCAGTATCAACATCCATCTGCGCACCCAGCATTACTGCAGTTGCCAATAGCTAATTCAGCTGTGAAGCTATTTTGTCTACCAATTTATATGGCCACGACATTTATCATTCATGTAGGCTATAATGATTTTAGTTCATGAACAAAAAGATACAAGCTTAGGTTATTTGCCGTCCACCTGAGGTACAACATACTTTAGAGTTCACCGTGCCCAATGGCATCTTACACAAGTATAAAAAACATTGGAAATGTAACTGAGACACAGGAATGGCTAAATCGTAAAAGAACGCAAACAAGATAGAATGGCTGTTAGAGTGCATAGAATTCTTCCTATATGGGCTGCATTTAACAATCTCCTTATTGAGTCTCTCATTTTGCCCACAGGAAGAATTCCTTACACTCTAACAGCCATTCCATCTTGTTTACGTTCTTTTTACGATTTAGCCATTCCTGTGTCTCGTTACATTTCCAATGTTTTTTATACTTGTTAGTTTTCATTTTTCCATAATTTTACAAATTACATTTGAGTTGGTGTGAGTAGCTAGCTACTGAGCTAGTAGTCTGGCAAACCAGACTCACTGAGCCAGTGGTGGGCTCAGTGCTGCATGAGCTCAGTGGTATGAAGTTGTGTACCCTGCTTGATACTGAAGTGAAACACACATCTCAGTCATTTGGAGGCAGGAGCTGTATCATAAGATTTACTTGCCTTTCTATATGTTATGATAACCAAAGTCTTGATTCATCTCTTAAGAAGAGCAACCAGGTATCACAAAATAGTTCCAGGCAACTTCAGTGCATTTAATTCCAAATAACGCACACTTTTGTGTGTGAAAAGGGTCATCAATTCGAATTTTCTAGAAGCTAATGAATTATGCATGAGTGTAGAAATTAATGGCGGCCATATGGAGGAGGCGCTTTTCGCCTTGTATCTATCTAGCTACTCAATTAAAGGCGCTAAAAACCGATGGCAAAGCGACTGTCCCGGAAAAAACCAAGTTCGTTCGTTCAAGAATCAGCTTCTGAAAGTGAATAGTCTCTGAGAAAAGTTGAGCCAAGATAGAAGAAGAAGAATAAGAAGAAGATGGAGAAAATTGGAGGTTTGGCATGTTTGTGTTTGTTACTTTAGCGATGGTTTTAGGCTATGTTTTTGGGTTCATTAGAAAGAGAAAGAGCTAAATAGTAGCTTTAGAAGCCTTTTAGTGCTAAGCGCTCAGTTTTTGCAGTTATTCACGTGAATATTTGTATTGCGCTAATGGACCATCCGTGCCATTCCTGTGTACAGTCGATTTCAGCTGCGTTTGAACATTGCGTTGTTGCGCGCACGCGTGCGTCATTGCTGCGTAACGTTAAGTCATGATCTATGACCCCATTCAGTTGGCGCCATGCCAGACCATGTGTAGTTTTTTTTGGTGGTAGCTACGCTTATTATATATAAAGTGAGCTGTGATTCGGAGAAAATGGAACTGTGGTCTGCTTATAGCCACAAAGAGAGTTCTGAGGCTACCCATGTTAGAGTTGGTAGTTCTCTGGCCGAAGGCAGAGATGTATCTGTGGTAGCAAGTGGTCAGACAGCTTCAATTGATAGCCATGATGAAGAAGTTGTTGTAAGTGAGCTACTTGTAGTGCATGCAGGGAAACTGATTGTAACCTATTTAGATTATAGAATTAGCTCTAGGTGTGATTTACCAGTGTGTAAGTGTATAGCTGGTAGAGTGTGCTTTATTTGGAAACTTTATGATGTCTTCTATAGATCCTGCCAGATGAAGATCAAGAAGATGCTTGCTATCAAGATGATGTCATTCTTGATGAAGATGAAGAATCTGATAGTGACCTGGAGTATTATCTGAAGCTAATCAACCGCAGAAAGATGAGTGAGTTCAAACCGTTACGAGTGGGCAACTCAAAGCGTTTCAAGAGGCTGATAGACTTAAGAGCTTTTCTCTCTTCCAAGTTGCCCGAAGTTGAAATTGCTGGTGAGAATCCTAATTTTGCTGAGGTTGATGTGGGCTATATAGAGCCTGGGCATGGACTCAAAGGGCGAAAGCAATGGCTCAGTGCTGATGCTGATGTTGAAGTGATGTACAGTAAGCATGTAGGGAAAAACAGAATTGTTTTATGGGCCTACTCAAGCTACCAACAATCCAATACAAGTTCATCTGTTGACAAAAAGGGGGGATCTAGTTATGAGCAACATAAAAAATCCCTTTCTATAGTTGATGAGAAGTATGAAGAACTCAGAAAGAAGCATGGAAACAAGTATACTCTAGAGCAGCTACGTATGTGGGCTCAGATGATCCGTTTAGGGAATCATGAGTCAACTGATGACCCTCCTGATAAGCCTTTTTGGCGAGGACGTGTACGAAAGCATCACCAAGAGCAGAGTAGCTCACTCAGAGGCCCTCGGTTTCCCTTAGCTCCAACTCCCCATCTAGGAAAGTGTCGATAAGAAGTGAGCTCCTGGATCAATTAGCCAAGTGGCATAAGCTTAGTGAGTGTGGAGTTGTACAACAAGATGAATATGAAGATCTCAAAACAAAGATTCTCTCAGACATAAAAAATTTGTAGTGTGTATACATACTTTTGAGTACAAATCAATGACAGATGATGTAAGCATGCATGATTATCATACTTATGTATTCCTTGTGTAAATGGCTGCATGAATATGATTTTGCAGTGTTTATTAGACATACCCACTGTGTTGAATCCATCCTAGGCAATCCTGTCCAGTAACAGACTGAAATGCTGCCTCAATGATTGGTTTGGGATCACTGACTGCCTGTAGAAGTTCGTCATGTTCCCTTAGATAGTACTTGACATAACTAAATAACTCTTCCACAGGATTCAAGTCAGGGCTGTAAGGTGGAAGAAACATAGTGACAATACCTGCTGACTGAAGCAAGTCTTTCACAGGGGCAACGTGATGAATGGAACAATTGTCCATCACCAAGACACTCCTTGAATTGCTCCCATCAAATTGCTGCATTTCTGGGATTAGGGTGCCTGTGATAAACTCTAGCATTCTATCACCATTATAGGTGCCTCTTCTCATCTCCAATGCTATAACTCCTTCCAAGCACATGGCAGCTATGGCTGAAATTCTCTGACCTCTATGTAGTATACGTTTGCACACAGGTCTGTGACCATTCAGAGCATAGCCACACTTCCTTATGTGATCTCTACGGTCACAACCTGTCTCATCCAACCACACTATTTTATCAATACTGAAGAACTGCATCTCAGCCATAAAATCTCCTCTGTATTCGCTACATCTCTGTAGTGCTATCTGTTGAATCTTCTTACGTGTGAAACCATATCGTTGAATAATACGACAGATTGTGGCTGCGGAAACCTTGATGCCAGTTATATGCTCAACTTGCTTGCATACTTCACCTAAATAAAGAGCAGGACTCTCCAATAGTAATCCAATAATGACCTGTTCATTATGTGGAGAGAGTAACCTGGTGTGAACTCTATCGACTTTGTCTACCACCAAGGATCCGGTTTCCTCAAACTTCTTACAAGTGTTGTGCACCGTTCCAACTGAAACACTGAGGTTCTTGGCAATGGTTCTAAACTGCCTACCCATTCCAAACCGTTGCCAAATCATTCTGTTTCTTAGGTCTATGGAATAGGCAGCTTTCTGCTTGGTTCACAAGACATGATCAAGTAAGTTGGATTTGAACTTCCCGCTGAAGTACGAAGTTCACCTTATAGCTTAGTACATACATACGCAATGTCATGTTTGTGCACACAATGACGCAACGCGTACGCGCGCGCGCAATGTTCAAACGCAGCTGAATTCGACTGTACCCAATACTACCGTACTGAAGTACTTCAGTTGCCTGTGCCAGTCGTTCTCAGTGCGAGGCACTGAGTGCTTTAATACATTTTCAGGGCATTTCAATTTTTCATAGACACGTGGCATGGCATTGCATACGGTTGATTTGTAAGAATTCAAATATAGATACGGAAAGTGGTTGGTCGGACGATTATATAACTATATATATATATTTATATATATATATTCAGACAAATTCCTCGTTCACGGTGTGCACTACTGTGAGGCTCGCTCATGCTTGCCCCAACGAGGTAAGTGTGTGCTGGTTAGAAACTTGCAACTACAACTTTCTGCTGTGGCTTGGAGAATTCCCTCTGCATCTGATTCCTGAATAATTCCAACTTCGCAGCAAAGAGAGAGTTGTTTCAACACAGAAGACAATGTGTAAGGAGATAAAATCACCGCATAACAATTTAGCAATGTTGACCTTTTTTGTGAGTGCCATAAGTATATGTGACCGAATTTTGGAAAACTGACCAGGTAGTACCAAACTTTGTTTGTAGTAATCGGCGGTTTTAGCGTAATTCGCGACGCGCGCGCGAAATTGATTTTTTTGCACGAGAGGGGAGGGGCATACCTTGGCGAGCTGCAGACGAGATTTTACGGGTGGGGCTGCTTCAATTGCTGAGATATGAGCGCTTGAATGCAGCTATGTCAGCCATGGCTAGCTTCTCTCCCGTTAGTACACGGGATATGTTGCCATGTTCATTGATTAATAATTCTGATAAGTACACGATGCAGCTGCTGCTTGTGCATCTCATTATAATAATCCATATTTAATTTCAAACAAAAAACAGTGAATTCTACACTTCTAGCAGAAAGAAATCTCTCAAAGATCATCAGAAGACGGCCTACAGTGTTGCAGAATCACTGGGCTATGCTATCTGCATAAAAATGTATGAATGTTGTGTGCATTGAGTATTACAGGTTTACAATGAAATTTGTGGGAGATAGAAGCTAAGCGCTTATGATTCAAATGGGTAGTAAGTATTAGCTAAACTATTTTCTACTGTTAGAATAGGTATACATACATGCATTTACTATTGGGCGCTTATTTCTGCGCCATTTATAGCCTAGTTACTCTAGTTACAGCCCACCCGCTACATTATTCTACTTAGTAGACTTACTTACCTCGTTGGTGAGTCCTCCTGGAAGGCTCTCTGGTCTTCTGTGTCTTTGAAAAAGCCCCAAAAGTAAGTTTTAACTAGCGCTTCGACTTACTTCATGCATATTCTGAAACTACATGAAAATTGTACCACAAACATAAATTGTTTGTAACACGGATAGTATACGGAGTTCGTGTACTCGCACTTAGCAACGTATTCGCTCACGTTTTTAGCGAGTAAAATTGGAATGAACGGTCGGTATATTTGAGCTCATATCTCCAAAACTATAGCGCCTAGCCGCTTCAAATTTGGAATATAGCTAGCTGCAATGACGTAGATTACTTTGCAATTGCTAACTCAAAATTCGCGGAAAGTACTACCTGGTCGGTTTTCGCAAATTTGGTCACATATAATGATTTCTCAAAGAACTTCGGAAGAGGGCTGTACCTAAATCTAAAAAAAATGCAATTAATTTCCTTACTAAAGAGATCAGACCCATTTGTGCCAAATCTCATGCCATTAGCATTGTAGTACATTTGTTAGCCCTGTGTATTCTCAGAATAGTTAAGGCTGGCTCAATTGTGACCAAAAGTTAGCCCCTAATTTAAACGTCATCCCAAACTTAGTGTTCATTGGTGTTTGAAATAAATTTCGATAATAAAGGTTAGGTAATATTTGTGGACGGGGCTATATTCAAAAATACACAAGTGAAAAAAAAATTAAAAATGTAATTCCCAGTATGGTAGTACTGGGTACATAGGAATGGCACGGATGGCCTATTAGCGCAATACAAATATTCACGCGAATAACTCTGCAAAAACTGAGCTCTTGCCACTAAAAGGCTTCTCAAGCTACTATTTAGCTCATTCTCTTTCCAACAAGCCCAAAAACATGGCCTAAAACCATCGCTAAAGTACCAAACTAAAATATGCCAAACCTCCAAATATCTCCATCTTCTTCTTCTTCTTCTTCTATCATGGCTCAACTTTTCTCAAAGACTGTTCACTTTCAGAAGCTGACTCTTGAACGAATAAACTTGGTATCTTTGTCTTCACGTGCTTTTGGTATCGTTTTTCTGTGTCTCTCGTTAGGTGGCTAGATACACGGCGAAAAGCGCCTTCTCCGTATGGCAGCCATTCATTTCTACACTCATGCATAATTCATTAGCTACTTGAACATTTCAAAGTGACGACCCTTTTCCAGATATAAGTGTGCGTTATTTAGAATCTGAATATTCGCTGCCTGCCTGCTTGCTTTACCTGAAGATTTCTGGTTGTGCTGAGCTCTCTGTAATCTTCCAGTCTCCAATATTTAAGAGGTGAATAGGCTACTTTAATGTTACACTTATTATGTTGTTATCATTATAAGAAGATGAGTAAAGCTAGTAAATTTTGTTGGATACACTCCAGCCTCCAGTGCTGAGGTGCTTCACTTTACTGATAGCATACCAGTAGATTATACAAGCTATAATATTCATGTTGATATATAGAGTACAAGTAACTACCGCATATATACACACAAACTCGAGCTCAAATGTGATTCATAGAATTATGAAAAAATGAGAACAAACAAGTAAAAAAAACATT
>CAXIPT010000004.1:6628890-6644332 GCA_964030475.1 Tethya wilhelma | reverse complement strand
TGAGTGTAGAAATTAATGGCGGCCATATGGAGGAGGCGCTTTTCGCCCTGTATCTAGCTACTCAATGAGAGGCGCTAAAAACCGATGGCAAAAGCGACTGTCCCGGAAGAAACCAAGTTCATTCGTTCAAGAACCAGCTTCTAAAAGTGAACAGTCTCTGAGAAAAGTTGAGCCAAGATAGAAGAAGAAGAAGAAGAAGAAGAATAAGAAGAAGAATAAGAAGAAGAATAAGAAGAAGATGGAGAAAATTGGAGGTTTGGCATATGTGTGTTTGTTACTTTAGCGATGGTTTTAGGCCATGTTTTTGGGCTCATTAGAAAGAGAAAAAGCTAAATAGTAGCTTAAGAAGCCTTTTAGTGCCAAGCGCTCAGTTTTTGCAGAGTTATTCGCGTGAATATTTGTATTGCGCTAATGGGCCATCCGTGCCATTCCTGTGTACCCAGTACTACCGTACTGGGAATAGAAATTTAATCATAATTAATTTTAATAATAATATTGATTACTGTTAGTTATTAGAATTATGAAAAAATGAGAACAAACAAGTAAAAAAAACATTGGAAATGTAATTAGACATAGGAATGGCCAAATCGTAAAAAGAAGGCAAACAAGATGGAATGGCTGTTTGAGTGTGTGCAGAATTCTTCCTGTGTGGGCTGCATGTAGTACTCTCTTCCCATGTTGAGTCCCTCGTGTTGCCCATAGGAATAATTCTTTACACACTCTGCCAGCCATTCCATCTTGTTTGCCTTCTTTTTACGATTTGGCCATTCCTATGTCTAATTACATTTCCAATGTTTTTTTTACTTGTTTGTTCTCATTTTTTCATAATTCTATGAATCACATTTGAGCTTGAGTTTGTGTGTATATATGCGGTAGTTACTTGTACTCTATATATATCAACATGAATATTATAGCTTGTATAATCTACTGGTATGCTATCAGTAAAGTGAAGCACCTCAGCACTGGAGGCTGGAGTGTATCCAACAAAATTTACTAGCTTTACTCATCTTCTTATAATTACAACAACATAATAAGTGTAACATTAAAGTAGCCTATTCACCTCCTAAATATTGAAGACTGGAAGATTACAGAGAGCTCAGCACAACCAGAAATCTTCAGGTAAGCAAGCAGGCAGGCAGCGAATATTCAGATTCTAAATAACGCACACTTATATCTGGAAAAGGGTCGTCACTTTGAAATGTTCAAGTAGCTAATGAATTATGCATGAGTGTAGAAATGAATGGCTGCCATACGGAGAAGGCGCTTTTCGCCGTGTATCTAACCACCTAACAAGAGACACAGAAAAACGATACCAAAAGCACGTGAAGACAAAGATACCAAGTTTATTCGTTCAAGAGTCAGCTTCTGAAAGTGAACAGTCTTTGAGAAAAGTTGAGCCATGATAGAAGAAGAAGAAGAAGAAGAAGGTGGAGAAAATTGGAGGTTTGGCATATTTTAGTTTGGTACTTTAGCGATGGTTTTAGGCCATGTTTTTGGGCTTGTTGGAAAGAGAATGAGCTAAATAGTAGCTTGAGAAGCCTTTTAGTGGCAAGAGCTCAGTTTTTGCAAAGTTATTCACGTGAATATTTGTATTGCGCTAATGGGGCATCCGTGCCATTCCTATGTACCCAGTACTACCGTACTGGGAATTACTATCAGTATGAGAGGGCACAATAGCTATAGCTAAGTGTATATTAGTCTAGTCCTTAGACTTCGCTTTTTCCGCCCATTTTTCGCTGGGTGGGGTCTAGGACTAGACTAGGTACTAGGTATATAGTGAAGCGTACGTTTGCCAGTCGTAATATTACGCCATGTTGCTATGTCGTAATTATTATTGCCATGTTATTAAAATTACGCCATGTTTGCTATATCGTAAAAATTACGCCATGTTTGCTATATCGTAAAAATTACAGCATCCGTTTGCTATGTAAAATTACGCCATGTTTGCTATGTTGTAAATATCCGTTTGCTATGTCGTATTATTGCAGCATGCACAAGCAGATTACGCAGTTTAAGCGCGTAAATAGTTTTGTTACACTTGGTGTGCCATAGTCTCCTGGGTCTTCTTTCCTAGTTACTCGCTTCTGACTAAATAATTTTAGCTCCCACATGGCTGGCTGTGGTAATATTCAGCATGTATTGTACATGGTCTTATTATGATATGGGGAGTATGCGGACCGCCCATAGTTTACCTAGCAACAACTTTACAACCGTTTTTCTACGAAGCCACAAGTTGAGGCAGGGCGGCTTGAAAGAGCTGTATCTGGAAAACTACTTGAGCTATGCGCATCAAATTTTAATATGTGCTTGCTAGATATACCTGGAATAGCTAACTCAAAATTTGCAGACTTTCCTAACCAGCACGTTTTCCCTTGACAGGTCACAAATCAGCAATGAATTGGGTGATTATACGATAGAGTGCAAATTAATGTCAAGAGGGCTAATTGGCAATAGTCAGCCTACATTATTTTTGGTTCCTCTTGGCAGGTAACCGTATCAGTGAATGCATCGGACGTAAGCAGTTAGTCAGAAGACAAATGTGGATACTGTTCAAGTTACATATCAATCATACAGTACTGCAAAATAACTACATGTACGGTGTGCCTATATGTATTGTCATAGCTAGCTTACATCTGACATCAGAGTTTGAAATTGTTTATCATTAGTGCAATACAAATATTCACGCTAATAACTGCAAAAGCTGAGCGCTTAGCACTAAAAGGCTTCTTAAGCTACTATTTAGCTCTTTCTCTTTCTAATGAGCCCANGATATATAGAGTACAAGTAACTACCGCATATATACACACAAACTCGAGCTCAAATGTGATTCATAGAATTATGAAAAAATGAGAACAAACAAGTAAAAAAAACATTGGAAATGTAATTAGACACAGGAATGGCCAAATCGTAAAAAGAAGGCAAACAAGATGGAATGGCTGGCAGAGTGTGTAAAGAATTATTCCTATGGGCAACATGAGGGACTCAACATGGGAAGAGAGTACTACATGCAGCCCACACAGGAAGAATTCTGCACACACTCAAACAGCCATTCCATCTTGTTTGCCTTCTTTTTACGATTTGGCCATTCCTGTGTCTAATTACATTTCCAATGTTTTTTTTACTTGTGAAAACATAGGAATGTTAAAATTGTAAAAAGGAAACAAGCAAGATAGGAATGATGGTCAGATAGAGTGATGAGTTCATTTCTGTCAATGACATAGTGGACACAGGAATGAGCTTTCACTCAATCTGACCACATAGGAATGGCCAAATAAATCGTAACTCAAAATTTTCGCCACACATTGCACATAACATTTTCATTACTCTTTCTTTTCTAAAATCCTGGCTATGCCCCTATGGGAGCATTCCAGTTTCAGGTGTTCTGGAGTCAGTTGCATATTGTGGGAACTTTCATCATCAGTAACTCTTATTTTTCTTCAAATCATCATAACACTCAAACTTCTCTTCAGGGATGAACAAAACAATCCCATCCACATCTGTGTCCTAGCTGACATGGTTCAATGGTTGAACTTGACAGTAATTGGCCATTGTGTATATATACATAGATGTACACATGTAGTGTGACGTAATCGGCTACTAGATCAATAGTATTCCCAGTACGGTAGTACTGGGTACATAGGAATGGCATGGATGGCCCATTAGCACAATACAAATATTCACACGAATAACTCTGCAAAAACTGAGCGCTTGACACTAAAAGGCTTCTCAAGCTACTATTTAGCTCTTTCTCATCTCGAAATTTGTTGCAGGTGTTTTGACGAGTCGCGGAAGCGAAACCTACTCTGATTCCAGCAGTTCTTTGGCAAGTTCTAGTGGTCTCTCAACCAGACTGGCTCTCCAACCTACTCTGATTCCAGCAGTTCTTTGGCAAGTTCTAGTGGTCTCTCAACCAGACTGGCTCTCCAACGTTTGGAGGGAGTCGCTCACCTACTCATTAAGGAGAGCATCTCAGACAACACCTGAAGAAGCTATTCAGTCCCAGTACCTGTCTTTCTGTACCAAGTTTGGCCTACAACCACTTCCAGCCTCAGAGCAACAACTAATTTTTTTACCGCAGATCTTTCCCAGCGGCTGGCTCCTTCATCTACCTCTCAGCAATACATTAATAGAGCCCGCTATGTGGCTAGCTCTTAGATTAATGTTATAATATGCACAGATGAAGTGGAGACTTCTCAGGAGATGAATAATGGTGTTATCTTTACTGGTGTTCGCCGCCAAGATGTGTACCACTGCCATGTTGTTACACTGCACCAGAACTTGACAACCGTACCACCATTTCCCCCACATCATAACCGCCAGGATAATCGGAAGCAAATCTTTCACTGCTATACTCTTGTCTTGCCACCAGCCATTCCATGGGCATTGNAACATTCGCACTAGTCAGTGCCGGCGGAAGCTAAAATGTAGTGGTCAGGCCGGGGGCGGAGCCCACGTGCACGTTTCAAAGGAACGTGCCCCGCTAGGGGGGTCTGGGGGCATGCCCCCCCAGAAAATTTTGCAAATTTAGGTGCTCTGAGAGCCATTCTGGGGCGATTTTGAGACAATTCGCTACAGTTTTAATCGTATAATAACTCAAACGCTCTTGCTGCTGATTCTGCCACGATTCCACAAGCTAATTTCTAACGTTGACGATCATTACCAGTAAATGTTGACGACCACTACCGATTTCACGTAAAAAAGTGGTCCGGTTTTCGCCGGACCAACCGGACCGGTTCCGCCGGCCCTGCTAGTTTGGATCCACTGTGACTGTCAGAGTCAAGGGAGAGAAGGAGCGCCAAAAACTCCAGCATGACTCAAAAGCTAGAGATCGTGAATTGACGATTGAACAGTTGGTGTGGACTAGGAATTACCAAGATGGTCCGAAGTGGGTAAAAGGAATGGTGGTGGACCGTTCTCGTACTTGGTCAAACTTCCTACTGGTGAATTGAGGAGGAGGCACATTGATCAGCTCCGAGCTGCCATCAATGGAAATATGTCTGTTGAAGATGTCAAGAAGAAATAAGTTTTCCCTTCACTACTACAGTTCTAAACACACTGCCTGTGATGCCTCATCCTTCATCTGATTCGGTAGAGCAAAGCTCTTTGACTCAAGAGACCAACTCAGAGAACACTGGTCGTCGTTACCCAGCTAGGGTTCGTAAACCTCCGGAGTACTTTTCATATTTACTGATTCCAGATCCTTCATTTTTAGGAGGGAGGAGTTGTGATGTATGTTGACTCTAAGACTATGTCTACTATAATACTACTCTGAACTGTGTAGTGTAATGTAATTATTAAGTTGTGCATTTTGGCGTCATTAATTAACTAGTGTATTGGTTTTGTGTAACTGTTCAGTCTGTGACTGTTATTCAAGAATACTTTTGAACTATTGTTGACTAGTAGAGTGCTAGCATGCCTACTGAGGGCGAGGACAGAACAGATTTTGTCACAACAAGGCCTGCTCAAGGCATGTCCTTAGTGTGGGTATTGATTGTTTCCCTCAACAAATGTGTAAGATTTGGAAGCTACTAAAGACATCAGTGGAGGTTAGCTAGCAATATAAACTGTTATGACTATTACTTCAACATTTGTTAAATATTTTAAACCGGAAGTGGTCACCTCACCACACCCCCTTTTCAATTAAATGAATATTTAATGAGATCACTATTTGTCTTGTATTTTGACTGCTCCCACTTCATTTTTAATGAAACCCAGTAAATTTTTATACCAAGATGCTCTATTCTATGTGAGGCAATATAGTATAACTGGAAAATGTGCATTAATCTAAGTACTAGTAGCTTATAGGCAATTGTAGCACAAAAATACATGATTTTTTGGTACAATATTTGTTTATAGGCTATACTCACCTTCATCCCTGTATGGAGTACCAATTTTCCAGTTAGTACTAATAACTTCATGCACTAGAGAATTTATTTAATCAATAAAAAGCTAACCTCCAATTTAAAGAACGCGCCGGAGTGAGGCATCTTTGTTGGCAAATATGCCTGTATTTAACCGCACGCGTATTCAACGGTCGCGTAATTTGCGATTTTTCGCATTTAATATTTTACAGCCATGTCGTTCGAGCTATAGGCTTTAGACTAGTGGTGGGCGATACCCCTATACCTAGTTTCGATACAATACCAAGTATTTTATAGTAAATATCAATGGTATCGATACCATTTCGATACAATACCGTGCACCAAAATTTTATTCTTGTGTTACATACATGTGGCCAGAAATTTTATGTTGTATATACACT
Organism: Tethya wilhelma; assembly: GCA_964030475.1. Lineage (NCBI taxonomy): Eukaryota > Metazoa > Porifera > Demospongiae > Tethyida > Tethyidae > Tethya > Tethya wilhelma. The sequence continues at coordinate 6,638,070 of CAXIPT010000004.1, read as the reverse complement.
GAGAAATTTTATGTTGTTAATATTATACTAATCCTTACTCTTAATCAACAATGTTTAAATTTTTGTTTAAAAACAAGAACATGTTCACATTTTTGGGCTTGATTCTACTCCTTCTGGCACTAATAAGTTCACCTGCTTTGGAAAAGAGCCTTTCTGATGGTACTGAAGTACCTGGACAACACAAGTACCTCTTTGCAAGCCTACTCAGGTAGGGGTAGTGGCCCTCATTTGTTCGCCACCATACAAAGGCTGATTCCTGCCTTTGAACAATCTTTTCTTCTATGTACTGTCTGGTCTCTATGAGTGCATCCACGCTTCCAGGTCTTCGAGCTTGAACTTCTGCAACTTTTGCATCAAACATTTCCCATAGGTTACACGACCTTGTACTAGAACTTGCTAATACAGTTGTTTCTATATCTGAAGATCCAGGACTTGCAGAAAAAGCTGATGCTTCTTGAGTCAATCACTCTACCGCCTGCTGTGCTGCTGTTTGATCTCTAAATGCCAATTTCTTCAAACGTGGATCTAACAGTGTGCATTCAGCAAGAAAGTGATTGTTTTCCATGGCACCAAATCTTCTACGTAATTGCACCATTAATTGTATTGCAAGATCTATCCCTGAGCCATCACCAGCTGTTAAGTGCATGAGACTCTTAACCAGAGGTATGAGCTTAGAAATTGTTGTATATTTGTCAGCCGAGATTTCTGTTGTAGCAGCTTCAAAAGGACGCAACAACTGAACACTAGCTTGGAGACACTCAATGTCTTCTGCTGACAGGCATAGAGAGTTGTTGTTTGTGAGGCAGAGTGTGGTCGTAACAGCTTGATGTTGTTCCAATAAACGTTCAAACATATAAAAGGTTGAATTCCACCTTGTTTCTACATCTTGTATTAACTTGTTCTCTTGTAACCCTATCTGTTTCTGAACCTCTCGCAATTTATCAGAGGATTTGACACTTCAGTGGAAGTGTGATACTATATCTTTACACTTTTTCTTAACATCAACTACAGCCTTATCAGCTTGTAGGGAATCTTGAACGACTAGGTTAAGGGTATGTGCGAAACAAGGTATGTGTCTCCAACCTGTTGATTTAGCTGCTGAGACAATATTGGAAGCATTATCAGTTACTATTCCAACTACTTTGTCATTAATTTTCCAATTCTCTGCAATTTGTTTTAGTTGGTCTCTAAGATTCTCAGCAGTGTGCTCAACATCAATGTGAACTGTTTCTAGCACTAGGCTTTTAAGTTCCCAAGATGATGTAAAAAGATGAGCAGGTATAGTCATGTAGCTCTGTGTTGTTCTCGAGGTCCAGAGGTCAGTAGTCAAAGCCACATAAGGAACATTATCTAGGAGGTGCATGACTTTGGCTTTGACCTTCTCATAAAGTATTGGAAGCCTTCTCATCAGGGTTCTTCTACTTGGAATATCATACCGGGAGTCTAGTAAGGTCACAAACTTTATAAAACCACTGTCTTCAACAATTGATGCTGGCTGCATATCTATGGAGAGCATCTCTAGGAGGACATTATCCAACTGTTGCTGCCTTACAGAAGAACTAGTATACTTGCTTGATCTCTGTAGCACTTCACTCACTGTTAACTGTGTACCTGTTTTTGCCTTTTTTTGCTGTTTTAGTCTTTTCTTCCTATTTACGCTGCTCTTGACATGCTTTGTGCTCCTCTGGGTGCTTGGTCTTCAAGTGCTAAGTTAACAAAAGGAAAACTTTGACAAGCTACTTGGTAATTGTAGCACACTATAACATGATATTATCTAGTACGCTCAGTCCGCACCTTAAACAAATTGGTGGTGTTGCCAGAGTCTTTAAGAATTTCTGTACACAGAATACATTTCGAAGTGCCTTCAGACACTCTTTCAAAATGTCGCCAGACAACACTTCTAGGGCCTTTTTTCGCTAGAAAAGGTGCCACCAGAGGTGCCACTAGCAGTAGCCATGTTTGCCATGTGGCAGACTAGTTAATGAAGAAGGATCTCCCCGGCAATTGTAATGACATAATCTAAGAATCGAAATACTCGATACCAAAATCCGAGTATCGATTTTGGCACTAAACTTCCTGTATCGGTAAGATCAATAATTTTTGTATCGTATCGCCCAACACTACTTTAGACTTGCCATCCTGTTAGGTAAGGTAGAGCCCTACTAAAATACCAAGTTAGGATCGGGTCTGATTAGTAGACGTGGAAATATAGGCTTTAGTCGCGATCGAGGTGAGATCGAGACCTTCAGTTTTAAACGCACGTTTTTTTCCTAGTGCTTTGCAGGAGAAGCTTGACGCTGGCTACGTAGGTGCAGCAAGATACCTGCATGCAATCGCTTTTGTAGTCCTGCTTTGCAAGCTAGAAAAAAAAGCCAAAAGTACGCTACTAATTTAGCGAACTTTCACGGCTTCCGTTTTGCAAGCTTTTTGAAGGAAGCAAAAGCTAAGCAGTGCACAGAATTGTTGATGTAGCTATGGTTTATTCCTACCATAACTAAGCTGAACTAGGGAGGAAAGATAGTAACTTTCTCTATGCTTTCTCTAAAGAAGGAATAAATTAAGGCTGACTAAATTCTCATTAGTATGCATAAATTAATTATTCATGTTCAAAGCTTGTTCAATGCTTGTCAAATGCATGTATTGGTACAAGCTTTAATTATAATTGGTACTGCCCATACAAAAAGTTGTGGACATGCCTTAAACGAGGTCGCGTTTATAATGACGCAATTATTCACACGCGTTCGTTTTGGATCACTTCCGGGGTACGGGGTATAAATAGAAAAATCCCCGGCCACCACCTTTGACCTTTTGCGCAGACGTAAAAAAACTGTCGTCATGGCGCTTGCAGAGCTCCTTTTTTCTCTTTGCTACAACTACGCACTACGACGCTTACCTTCCACAAATTACTTGCACAGTAGTAGTGGTTACCAAATAAAAACTACCTGTCATGTCATTTTGTAAACAATACAAAGAATTTGGTTTGTATCCGTGGTCTTAGTATTCCATGGCAGCCATTGACAATATTGTACAGAAAATACAGGCAGTAACACTGCCAATACAGACATACACTATTATTTTTACAAATTATTAATAACAAGAGCACATCTTTGTATAAAACAATACACAATTCTTGCGCTAGTTTCTGCCAGGGCATCAATGGACACTGTACCAAGACAGTACACCATTCTAGTCACTCCCACCGAGGTCTCTTTGAGTTTGTGAAGAGTAGAGCAATATTTGGCTGATTTCATGCCCTGCAAAATAGTTTGGATTATAAGGTAAACTGCTTGTTTATGCAAAATAGAAGTACTATGAATTGCTAACAATAGTGTTGTTGTTTTTTCAGTTACCGGGATCATGATGGTGAGTCAAGTAGGTATCTACAGACGCTGTAGAGAAGGAACACGAAGAGAGTACATGGTACACTGGTTGTGGTGGAGTTGGTGCTCTCTTCTATCTTTATCATCAAGTTGAATATCAGCTGATCTGTACAATAATAGTCAGCCATGCATCAATAATATATATAATTTGCTAAAATTTGTATTGTATGAACTAACCATCAATAAAATAATAAAGATGGATGTTTTTATGCTAACGGACTCGACAAAATGCCCAATTCAACATGGAGGTGGAGACTTCAACATCATTTATCATAAGCCAAGCTCAAGTGTAAATGTGGGTCAAGAAAATCACATGTACCTGTGTTTGTACAACATGACTCCGCTATTATCACATGTACACACATACGTACAGTAAATAGACCACTTACTTGTCACAAACTACAGGTGTAAACTTGTAATAACTTGAGCACAGATGAGACTCTGCTGCACCTGTCAGACTGACCACGAAATCATAACGACAGTACACTAACACAGGGGTCTTGCAGACACAGCCACCATCGACATATCCTGACCCTCACTATTCGGCCATCAACACCACCTGTATATACCCTTACCACACATATAAGAACTGTTACACTAAAATGTGTGTGTATTTTGTTTTCTAACTCTGTAAGTATTGACCTGAGCTTGAGAAATAGAACCACTAGATGGCTCAGAACCAATGGACAAATATTTATAGCAGCTACAAGCAGCAGTGCAAGCTTCATTTTTGAGACTTTGAGAAACTCTGGGCGTCATTGACGGTCCTATCAATCTTCAGACACGCAAAAACGAGTCCTTTTCACTTTCACGCAAGAAGTTTATTCCCTGGCATGGTAAAAGAACGCTTCTTTCTCAAAATGCACGTAGTTTTCTTCAAAAACTGCAACAATTGTTCATTTGTGGCGCTCTCTGTATCGCTCTAAGTTTGTGCAGCTGTTTTGGTTAGTAAAACTCAGTAAAACACAGTGTAAAACCCGTGCGAGTAAGTCCCTTGCTTAGTTACCAATTTTCTAAAGTAAAAAATTCTGACGCCATTTTCTGACGTCGCGAATTTGTGGCCGGCCACGCCCCTTTTATACGCGACCTCCTCGTTTAAGCACATGTCTCTCACACATTGATCTGGGAGGAGGAGATTGAGTTAGGTGAAATAGTGTTGTCTAAGAACATGCTAATAACCTACATTGGAAATATATACATGAAGATAAAAATATTTATTATACAGTGCAACCAGGTAAAAGAGCAAAAATTTGACTTTTTTGTTATTCACTAGATATCTTCCAGACTGTATATGGTATGGAAGTATTGACAGTAGATATGTGTTTAGTAATCACTAGTGTGGCTTCAGTGAGTGGGCGGGTCTAATCACGTGCTGCCTGTTGGGCGTGGCTCACATTTTACTCAGTAAGGTAGAGAAAAAACGTTAGCTATAAGATCTGACAAACTACTAGGAGTTAAGGAATGAATTAAACGCTACATGCAGCTAGACATTGCATTGATAATTCTATGTACCAGACTAGAGCTTTTAACTCAAGAGTTTCAGCCCATAACAGTTGCATAAAGGCTCAAAACTACGTTAGCTATAAAAAATCAACCTTCTCCTGGGAGTTAAGAGCTCAAATTTTATTTGTGTATAGACAAAGGAACTCTCAAACTGTGTGCAAGATTTGGCAGTGAAGGCTAAACGGTGCATTTTGTTAGCATTTTTGCAGCTTTTTGCAACTTTTTGCAGTTTTTTGCAGTTGCATGGCTTCATAAAATAACGGTAGTGATAGGGGAAATTTTTGTGTTTCAAAATCGCTCAAAAACAATGAATTGGTACTTACCAGCAACAAATATAGTGAGTACATGCAGTTTTGGCAGGTTTTGAACAAATTTTCAAAATTTTGCTCTTTTACCTGGTTGCACTGTATATGACTAGTGTTCTATAAGCAATCTGATTGGTCAGTAGGTCGATTATCTATAGGTGGTTGTAGTGATAATTAAAAAGTGTGCAATAACCATCTGTGCAATACGGGAGAATATTGCCTAATAGTACATGTAGCCATGCGCTGTACTTGATTAACTGTCTCCCTAGGAGCATGCATGTACAATGCTAATTATATTATTTATCTATTATGTATACAACATGCACACATAACAGGTGCTGAAGATGCCGAGGCTAAGTTGGAAGATCTTGAAGTTGAACTGAAGGATGTCCTGAACTGGTTTAAACTTGGTGTTCAGCTAAAGATACCAACACATTTCCTACAAGCCATTCGTCAGGATTATAGGACCACACAACAGTGCCGTCTACAGATGCTCATACGCTGGAGCCAACTAGAGAAGCCAACATGGAGCAAGCTGGCTCCTGCCCTGGGAAACATTGGGAGGAACAGACTTGCCAAGAGTTTGGCTGAGAAACACGGTATGTTCATGTCATATGACTATATATTCCCAGTACGGTAGTACTGGGAATATGGATGGCCCATTAGCGCAGTACAAATATTCACACGAATAACTCTTGCAAAAACTGAGTGCTTGGCACTAAAAGGCTTTTTAAGCTACTATTTCGCTTTTTCTCTTTCTAATGAGCCCAAAAACATGGCCTAAAACTATCGCTAAAGTAACAAACACAAACATGCCAAACCTCCAATTTTCTCCATCTTCTTCTTCTTCTTCTTCTTCTTCTTCTNGAAAATGAAGTAGTCATGTGCCGAAATTCAGAGACTTGTCTTGTTTCCTTGCTTTTTACAGCACTGCCCATTCCTACACTTCTCATTTTTATAAAATTTTTACTACTTGTTAATATTCTAGTACTGACTGCTGGAGCAGCCATAGTAAGTGAGTTTATTCATGAGATCAGCTCAAAACTTGCATAATGTCAACTCCTTTGACACTGAACATCAGAATGGGACCTTACTTTGCACACAATCTACACGTGGTCAGATCTTGACCATAACAGAGAGTTTTCCCCAATTTTAAAGCTAGAGAATTAAGATTTACTGTGAAGTCATGATATGAAAAATTTTGCTTGTAAGCTTGAAATTTGTAAAATTTCTCTGTTAATGTCTTGGCATTAATAAGAAATGGTCCCTGACAAAATTTGGGAAGGTTCGGACGAAGCATGCAGAATGATGTTATATGCCAAAACTGTTTGCCACTGTACGGCATACAAGGTAGTTCTTTTAAATTAGTAGTTTTGTAGGTACACCCCTTAGCAACAGAAGTGCGTGGGCATCACCGACCACCCTTAAACAACTGAGTCTGAAGTTGCTATTTGCTGCAGATTATTATGAAAAAAACTAAAGAGGTAGCCTGCATAAGAACCTTGATACACTGAGTCTGAAGCTGCACGCGCACCGCGTATATGAAATTTAAAACTACGAAAAAATTTTCTGCCACATTTTTAACGATTTGTATGAAATTTTGCACCAACGAAAATTTTCTGCTATACGGTATTTGCTGCAGGTTTTTGTGAAAATGCTAAGGAGGTAGCCTGCATGAGAACTTTCATACACTGAGTCTGAAGCTGCTATTTGCTGCAGTTTTTTGTGAAAATGCTAAGGAGGTAGCCCTGCATGAGAACCTTCATACACTGAGTCTGAAGCTGCTATTAAGCTAAGGAGGTATAGCCTGCATGAGAACCTTTATGCATACACTATATCAACGTCTTGTAAAATCGACAAGCATCCAAGGTCAGTCGGTGCCAGTCAGTGTTTGCTCTAAAGGGTGTTTAGGAGTCCATGGACCACTAAATTTTTGGACTCGTGACACTAAAAATATAGCTTACAAACCAACTGGATTGGAATTTGTACATGTGTACGTCTGAATTGTGGTTATATAATAATTATTATAAAGATGACATTGTAACATAAAAAGGCATAACATTGCGGACGCCCTGCTAAAATTTCTAGAGCAAACACTGGTGCCAGTACATTTTACCATTCACGATTTTACGATATTCATAATTTATGACGTCAATGTTAGCAAGCGTGCACAATAATATCCAAATTCCCAGAAAGTCGAGGTAATTATTATAAGCACATGTGCAAACGGTGTGTATACCAGGATCCTTTTTTTCCCCCCTCCCCGGAGCCTGGGTACGAGACTACTACAGGGTATGCCTCATTATCATACTATACAGATATACTCATGGCTATATAATTGTATGAAGTTTTACTTTTTCTGCTAGATGCGTCTTGCATCAATATATGTGCATGTGCAAAAATGACTGTTTGGCAGTCCTTACTAAACCGCCAATCCACCAATATTAAAATCCGCCAAATTTTTGTGGTATACGATGTATATATATGCACTCTTTGGCCATGTACAGCTCAACAATATTTACCTTTATCACAATCAGCTCTCGTTATCTGGCTAGGTGCTTTTTTTTGTCTGTTTTTTTTTTTTTTTTGGTGGTGTTTTCGTGTACAACAACAGAGAAGCAGACTCCATAAGCAAATCTTCTCCCTTGTTATGCTTTTGGCTTTTTTGTGAAAGATTGGCTTCCAGGAATCCTTTCACGTGTGCTTCTTTGGATACCACTAATAAGCCTTGTCATGCAGTGATCTCTAAAATAATATGTATGTATCCTGCAGTTGCATCTGTCAGCAGAGTTGGTGGTGAGTGAACTGACTCAACACATTGATAAGCTAGATGAGTGGAGGAGGGTAGCATGGCGTCCTTAGGACTGGGGGGAGAGGGGAACACATCATGTGACTACAGAGTGCATCATGTGAGAGCCATACTTGTATCGCATAAAAAAGGTTAACATAAATTCATTTGCTTGTATTGGAACATTCTATAGCCTTCAATTTATTAATTAGTCTGATTGCACACGATCGAAAGAAAAAGTACTGTCCAATTATAACAAGGTCGCTGCACTTCTGGTGAACTCCTGCGACACACACATGGACAGACAGACACACAAAACTTTTTGCTTAATATACACTGTATTAGAATAAATTTACGAATACAAACTTCAAATTTTATTTGATGAAAGTATGCTGACTTGTATAAATAAAGCATAGTGATGTCCGATTGCAAAGTTCAGAGTTTTTCACTTTGTTTCCTTACTTTTTACAGCAATGCCTATATGAATGCTAACCAAATTTTTTTAAAAAGTATTATGATGTCATTTATGTTGTGCTATATCATTGTGAACATAGGCATGAAACAGGCGTTCATATTTTAATTATTTTAGGTTTGCCATTTCATGAGGTGACATTGTCAACCATTGACAGTGATTGTGTTGAGGTCGCACAAACTGAACAGGCACTCAGCGATGCAACTGAAGAGTTGAATAAAGCCAAGCAGTTGCAAACTCAATTGAGCCAATCAGTCAAACAAGTAGCAGAAAAATATGTCCCAAATCTCAAGGAGAAGGTTCAATCACTGATAGTTGAAACTGAAATTTTAAAGACTCAACTTGAGAACAGAAATGAAGAATTGGAGCTGTTTAAAAAACTTGTACCATCAGTCAAATACGATGAGCTTCAACTTCTAAATAGAGTAGTTAAGGAGAAGAGTGAAGAGATTGAGTCTCTTCAAGATAAGCTCAGCATCAAGGAGATCGAGCTCACTGAAACCAGGAAACAGCTAGAAGAGAAAGAAACTGAGTTAGCTGAAATGAAAGGAGAATTGAGTGCCAAGTCGACTCGTATTCTAAACCTTGAGAAAGAAGTGGAACGAATCAAGCAATTGTTTGGTGACCAGCAAGAAGAGATGAACAAGAAATCAACTGAAGTCACAGAAAACACCCAAAATTGTCAGGTATGATTAAGCCTTGGCACGTGCACAAGGATTACGGTAGTCGTTT
>CAXIPT010000004.1:6587280-6622359 GCA_964030475.1 Tethya wilhelma | reverse complement strand
GAAGTAACTTGTGTCCAGAGCTGTGTGTGGAGTCAGACACTCCATTCTCATGTGATGGCCTTGTAGCAGGAGGGGAGTACATGTTTTGGGTGAGAGCTGTCAACTGTGGTGATCAGGAAGGAGAAGAGAGTCAGCCATTGGTAGTACGACCTCAAGGTAAGAAGTCAAAGGGCTGAACTGTACATATTTGTCACTCATTGCCTCTATTTATGTGCAGTTCCCAGAGCACCAAATATATCAAATGTAGTAGCTACTTACAATGAAACATCAAATTCATCTATTCAAATTGTTGCATCATGGGAACCAGTGGTATGTCACGCACAGTTGTTCAACTATCCTAGCCCTCTCCCAACTTACTGTTAATTTTCTCACAGACTGGAGTTCAAATCATTGATCAGACTCCTCAGTTGGTTTGGTACAGAGTTAGTGTTGACAGTGGAAGAGGAGACCCAGAGGTTGTAATAGTGAATTGTGGTCAATCTGAAGGAAGTTGTTCAACTGTGTTTCCACTTCTTGAAGCAGCAGACTACACAGTGTCTATCAGTGCTGTGAATATTGTTGGAGAGAGTAACACCACAGTTTATTCTAATGTGATACGTAAGTTGATCTTAACTGAGTATTTTGTCATATCATGTTATACCCCCACAGTTTCATCCAGCTCCTCCTACTATGATCCATCCTTCTCATTTGAGAACTGCATCACATCAGTCTTGTGTTCCTCATCACTGGACTTGTCTGAGGCCACCAGGTGTGAGGTCCGCTATGGGACTGGTCCATCCTACACCCTCCTCTCTGATCCAGTGGATGCTCCTCTCAAGTCCATGTTTGAGTTACCTCTTTTGGAGCCCACCACAACATACTACTTCCAGACTAGGGTTTTGATCAACTCATCTTTAACTGTAGAAATACAAAAGGAGTTCACCACTGGAGATTGTAAGTGAAGTGAACTTTCTAACTGTTGTTGTGTTAATTATTATGAATATTATGCTCAATATCTTCAGTTGATCCAAGATTGCTGTCCTACCATATTGGCCTGATAATAGCAGGAGTCCTTCTATGGACCATTGCATCCGTGATTACAGTTAGCTGTTTCTTTCTTTCAAGATGTAAAGATGAAGCAATGATATCCACATGTATGTAGGATTGGTGCTTACCGTATAGCTCCAAATTTTCGTGGTTCAAAAAGTTCGTGAAAAGTCTGTCTTTGCCGTTTTGAGCTAATTTTCATGAATCACAATCTCTGAAATTATATTTTTTTCTAAATTTTCGTGGAGAAAATATTCATGATATACGGTCAAATCACGAAATTTACGAAAATATTGTACCTCAAAAATTTGGAGCTATATGGTTTTACCAGTAACCTTCTAATTTGATTTGTAATTATTAATTTTCATTAGCAACTGATGACTGCCTTTATAAGACTGTGTTTGCTCTTCGTATCATGAATGTAATCTTCCTTCTCCTTGCTGCCATCTTTTGGGTAGCAGTGGGTTTCCAAGTCGGACTGCAACAGAGTGAGTAGTTTGATGTAGCATGACATTGTAGTTAATGAATCAGTTTTTTACCAAGAGTTGTTTATTTCAGACACTTGTAATCTTGGTTGGCAGAGAACCAGAAATGGACTGATCATTTCAGCATTTGTCTTCTCTCTTGTCTCTTTTGTAATAAGTTTGGTGATTCTTATTATCATTATCTTGCAGCATTTGATAAATGGTAAGCCAATTGCAACATTAAATTTATATAGTTAAGACTTTTTATGTTTATTCCATTTCAGGTAGCAGTGGGTCTGATAAAGAGTGTGATGAAGTGGAGTTGGTTAGTGTGTGAAAATGTCTGTTGATTGTGTGTTCCTATCAACACCTATATAACTACAGGAGAAACCAACGTATGCTCCTGTCAGTCATGATCCCGAAAAGGAAGGTGGTGGTTTTGCACGTGATGATGATCATCTTGGTGGTCATCGTTGGGTTGGGAGAACAACCAAACAAGGAATTGAGGACCAAATCAAATTGGAGCATGGAGTTCTCAAATATGTTAGTTTTATTGTTCAGTTTCTGCTGAGATATTTGCATGTGGTTGTGACTAAGCTATTATTAACTCACCCAACACAAGCTGATAGTGTTATTCCACACACAGGAAATAAACCATGCTATACTAGACCCCACTAAAGAATATACTGGTGATGGTGTATATGACACAACTAGACATGGAAAACCTGGTAAACCCATTCCCAATCCTGAGGATCCCCAGTATTCACATCTACAATTAGAAGCAGAAGGAAGAAACAAGAATAAGGATAAAAACAAGAAGAAAGAGGATAAAGTTGCTCAGACTAAGGTTAGTTGGGTACATTACTTGTCACAGATTAAATCATAATAATACTAGGTGTACAAATAGTCCATATAAGTGCCTCGTGCGTTTGATATCGACGACCTTCGGTATTATGGTGTATATATGCTTAAAGCATAAAGCTATATAGCTAGCTAGCTGGAGAGTTCGAGGCTCGTCATGACTCATGCATAGTAGAGTTGTCTTGTCCCTAGAAGGAGTGGAGTCTAGGGACGAGACTATATGTACCATCTTACAGGACAATTTTGCATGTACAGCAAGTAAAATTATTTGAGAAGAATTAGTAAGGCAAGGGGAGAATCATTCTTATAGCTCTTGGCATGGCATAATTCTAACTTCTAACTTGGAAATTTAGTATAGCTAGGCTTATAGTTTGACCAAATATCTTAAAAAATTAGACCTCAGTTTTGTAGAAGCCGCTAGAGAGATCGTAACTTACAACTGCATGCCCATAGGCTATATACATGATGGGCCGCTGGGAATGAGGTTACCCATAGGCCATGAACAAAATTGTTCCAAAATGTGCGGGCTTTGTTCAGTCTTAGCTGACAAACAACAGACCAAGAGAATATCCAGCATGGCTAAGGGCATACAGTAGGTCCTTCTTAAGACACGAAAACAGCTACTAACCTGGACTCATTGCCTGTAAAAAGTGTCTGACCAGGGTGGGTCCACCGCTAGGAAGATGGAGAAATAAGTGGTGCCCATGCAGTAGTCTTCGATGATTCCAGATCATCTTCAAACCATCATTCTGCTCTGTTATACAATTTGCTGGTCTAAATCAGCCTTTCTTTGAGAAACAAAAACTTCCAAACTACTGACCACGTGTAGCTAACAGCATGTTAAGCAATGTTAACCAGCGAGTGACCACGTGGCTGGTAGTGGGTGTGGTGGTGGGGGTGTCCTGCGCATGTGCTCCACAGGTAATGCTGGAGAAGCCTCGTGCAGTTGTCTACCAGAGGAGGTAGGACACACTTGACCTTTGTCTAATGAGGTCACTGATTGGTTTTCTTATATCTCCAGAAGCGGTGAGTATTCTGAAGCTTTTTCTGAACTTAGCACTATTGATTTAGGGGGGGACATCTCTCTTTTTTTCTTCTGCAGAGCCTTTGTTTTCCCGCTACAGGACTATGGAATGTTCAATGGAATGTTAATTAACTTTTTAACCCCGCTTGCATTCTCCCTTGCTGAGAGCCTAAAAAGAAAAAAATAAAGTGATCTCTAACAAGGGTGATGAGTTTGAATATCATGCTTGCAACTTTCAAAAATCTTCCTGTAAGCCAGTGTGCAATTTCTAATTAGCGACCTCATTACCAAAAGGTCAAGTGTGTCCTACCTCCTCTGGTTGTCTACCAGCTCGGTTAGTCTAATCTAAAAAAGTCATAGCGTCACTCTCGAGCAGAGCCAGTCTAAGGCCAACTAGCAGAGCTGGTACAGCAGGTAAAAATTGTTATGCCCTAGGGTGGCCCTAGGAGTTCTCAACAGCGGGTTAAGTTGGGCACGGCGGACCAATCACCTACAGTCCAGCATCCCGAGGCGCCAAAACTAGACACGCAAACGCAAAAATAGTGGAGGGGGACTCGACTGAAATTCGAGTATCATCCCGGAAGATAGAGGTGAGCACTGTACTAGAGTATACTTTTGGAAGTATTTCTTTTGTGTATGAAAGTTCCCGCCATATTTCCCCACACGACGTGCCGATCACGTTTAGTACCATCCTGAGATTGGGGCGCCCATGCTGGTGAGTAGAACCTCGATACTACTCTTTGCTAGCTATTTCATAGTGGCTTTGATTCACATGGCTAACTGATTTGGTTATGACCAATATTGCTCAGGTGGGGTGCAGCCGAGTGTCTGAGATTGGCTGAGTGCTATAAGGCTTTCGGTACCACCATTGTACTATGCTTAAGTTAATTTGCACTCTTCCCGGGATTGTTCTCCACATGCTAATAGCCAGACTTGAGTTTTACACACATTATACCGACTACTGATTCTACTGATGATTGGGCTACCCTAGAATACCAGATAGCTTCCTGACTTTCAGCTATCCTACCCATGGACGGCTAACCACAGCTCATTAGAGAGAGAAAGAGCTAAATAGCTGCTTGAGAAGCCTTTTAGTGTCAAGCGCTCAGTTTTTGCAGAGTTATTCATGTGAATATTTGTATTGCGCTAATGGCCATCCGTGCCATTCCTATGTACCCAGTACTACCGTACTGGGAATTATAAGGTAGCCAGAGGTTTGCTCAAGAGCACCTGGCAACAGCTGAGCATTTATTGTGCCGAGGCTTGTGCTCCATCAGTGCTTTTATTACATTTGGCACCAATACTAGTGTACACGAGTTAGTGCAACTCTGGTATATAGAAGAAGGAATTTAAGGGGCAGCTTTGTAAGCCAAAACTTACTTTTATTCTTAGGTTTCACTTAATTGTATAGCAATTGGGCATTGATAGATGCAAAGACCCAAAGTAGGTCACATGGCTTGTCTGGTGACCATACAATGCTATTGGCAACATATTGAAGCAATTTAAGGTCATTAGGATGCTCAGTACACGAAAACTGATGTGATGGGTGCACATGTATAGAGTTGTCATTATAATTATAGGCAGAGTTTTACCAGGATAATTCTTGCAGTCACTGTATTAGCTTGCAGCCCGTTTTGCATGCACACTGGCTCAACAGCCAGGTGCATGTACACTTAGACCAACACTTAGACCAGCATAACTCCATAGTCTTCTCTTATAAGGTGGTAGAGAGTTAGAAGTGCACTATATTTCTTGGTCTAGAATCCGAAAATCCAAATTGCAGCTGTACTATATTATTATACCTCCTACCACTAGGGGGTGTCTCTATGGATGTGATTTGGGGGGAATCTGATCACCTGTGGGTGATAGGGGGGGGGGGATTGTTTTGGAAGTATTCCCCAATTTAATCACATCTGTTATTGGGGTTAGCACTGGGATAGTATGTCCCAGTGCTTGGGCTATGTATAAGGGGTATCCATTCGTAGCAGGGAAGGGTGTATCAGGTGACCCCTTTTTGGATGGAGGTGGACAAGCTTAGATCTTGGCCCGTTTGCAGACAGGTGATCTGCTAAGGTCTTGCCCCGGGCTGCAGGCAGTCTGCATGCAGTGGTGGAAAGCTGGGGTCTTGCCCGTAGCAGACATGCAGGCGGTCTGCAGTGGTGGCAAGTGGTGGCAAGCTGGGGTCTTGCCCGTTGCAGACAGGCGGTCTACTAAGGTGTAGCAGGCAGGAAGCTTGCTGAGCATAGCAACGACCCTCAGTATATAGGTATTAAGTGGGAAGGCCTTTAAAGAGGGGACTAGTATTTAATACTGAGCTTTGTTGTGAATAATTTTATATCATTATTATTTGGATTCAGCATACATGGATAAATACACATATTCAGTGGTTGCCATGGAAACATATCTGTTTTCCATATATGGCCATTTCAATTTGAGGCTAAAATATTTCAGTTTTCTTAGTTTGCCACTACGAAAGAAGGATTTTATCCAAATTATTTTAGTATTATATCGAAGAGATTTTATTAACAAACAATTTACCAATTGGAAAATTTGTCCTGTAAAAACATTATGGCTGTAAATTAGAAAAAACTACCAAAAAATGCACATTTTTGTACCTAATTAAGCATTCACATTGAAATTTCTTCTAAGTAGTTAATGCAGGACAAATTTTCCAAGCTGAATTTTGTAGAGTGACAAAATATGAACTGGTAGTGAAATTTCTGGGTCAAAAAATCAAATATTTCGTAGCAGCAAGTTCTTCTGAACAAAAAAGGAATTAGGACAATGGGCGTAGCAGTGTGGTTATAGTTGCCATGGTAACAAGCTATGGAGTTATCATAGAATAGTGATAACAATCTCCCAATATCATTAAAATTTGATAACATTATTGTAAAAAATACATGCATGGGTGAATATTTGATATAGTGCCTTAGTATGAATACCAGTATACCAGTATACCAGTATACCAGTATACCAGTATGAATACCAGCCTTATTGTACTTATGGGTGAATATTTGATATAGTGCCTTAGTATGAATACCAGCCTTATTGTACTTATATTGTACTTATAAGTACAATGAGTTTAACTATCAGTTGGCAGTGACTTAAATAAGCTTATGTTATAATATGTGGTTTGAGGAACGATGCTGGTTAACTGCTAGCAAAATAATGATCAGGTAATGGTCAACAGTATTATAGTTAAGTCTAGCTGTATGGGACATCACGTAATAATTATTGTGTACTTTGAACGGTGTGACACAACATATAATTTTATATATACATGTAACATCTGAGGCAGTACTTCACGATTATATGCCTTGCGCTAATGCGCTCGGCAATTATACTTCTTTCAGCCTTCTCAAGACAGTGAACAGTATCAAGAACTCCATCATGGTCATAAACCACACCCACCACCTGTAGCTGGGTCTGAAGAGGAGTATGGGAAGCTGGAGACACACCCACTAGACCAAAAGGTATGTTATATTTTTATATAGAGTTTTGTGTCCCACTAGTGTCTGAATTCTACCCCACATACCTCCAGAGTAGTGATGGTGTGTATGACACAACTAGACATGGAGAACCTGATAAACCCATTCCCAATCCTGAGGACCCCCAGTATTCACACTTACAACAACAACAAGAGGAGAAAGAAAAGAACAAAACTAAGAAGAAAGATGACAGAGCTCAGGTTAGCTAGCCTCGTTCCTAGGCTCCTCCCTTACAAACATTTCCTTCAAAAATAAGAAATGGAGAAAATAAAAGGAAGGAAATATTTGTAAAGGAGGAGCCTGGGCATGAGACTAAAGATTAGCTATGTACTCACTTGCAGATGATTACTGTGTATCAAAAATCTGATTAACCAGTTTATCAGGTACTCCTCTCTCCCTCATTTTTAGCCTCGCAAAGACAGCAAAGACCCCAACAGCCAAAAAATCCACCACACACAACAAAAGATCATAATGTGTGTGTGTGTGTGTGTGTGTGTGTGTGCATGTGTGTGCGTGCATGTGTGTGTGTGTGTGTACATGTGTGTGTACATGTGTGTGTGCGTGCGTGCGTGCGTGCGTGTGCCATTGTTGCAAGTTTTATTTGCCTTTAAATGGGAAGTACTCGACCTAGCATTAAGTGCATGTTTAATGTGTTTTAATGTACTTAGTGCAATTTAAATGGTGGTGTACTATGAGTCATACACACACACCACCGTTTCATTTCATACAGGGTCAATCCTCTGGAGGAGAGTTGACTTGAAAAACTTGTAGAAGTCTATGAAACACAAAGAGTGGGACAACTGTATTATGGCTGAGGAGTAACAATTCATTTTGATCTGTGTGTATTAAGTACTGTAGTTTTAATATTATGTGTTATAATATTATTAGTTGTATAATATTATTATTTCAAAACAAAAAAAAAACAGCATCTGATGTTAATTATATTCTGAAGCAAATTGCATAATTATTATTATGCGTAGCAAAATTGTATGTAAAATGGTTTTTTGTCCTCTTTTTCCCATTTTGTATATATAATAACTGACAGTGTTCTTATTGTTTTTATCTTCAGTATAATAAATGTATAATTTATTATTATGAGAATATTGTTGCTAGTACATATAATTTTGAGTACACGTGCACATCCAGAAGTTTAGGGAAACTTATCTTTAATTAACTCATGCACAGGAATGGACCTGCACCTTTCCCTGTTTGAGTAATTAAATTATGACTATATAGGCATTAATTTATGACTCAAGATGTGTATATATTCAGGGAAGAGTTGAGTCTAGCATCTTGAATGAAATTGGCACAAAGCACATTAAGCAGGTTGGTATATCTTCTTGTAAAAATGACTAGTCAGATTGTTGACCCCCAAAAATTAAGAAGTGTAAATGCATGAGAGAATATATAGCTCTGAGAAAAGATATCAGATAGCATATTGATGAAAGCTTTCAAATTTCTAGTCCTGGAACAGATGCTCACAGTTTTGCCATGAAATGCTGAAGAAGCTGGAAAAACCAGCTAATTTTAGAGTAGCAGGGAGCTTTTGTGTTAGACTCTGTAGAAGCCTATCAAAGTGTGTGCAGCGTACCACCAAAGGAAAGCCCAGTATTAAATGGGGAACTTACCACTTGACGCGAACAAAAACAGAGTTTATGGACCAACTTAATGCAAGCAGTAACAGGAAGGACCTCATCTCCCATCTTCTACCAGTATATCACAGATGTGATGTTCAAGAACATCATCAAAGAGTCCTTTCCTGTATCTACCATAGCCACAGCTGCAGTGTCACATGTACAGGATCCGTCCGCTCATGACACCACTACTAAAACTAGTAGTAGATCTAGTGTATGTACCACAGCACCATTAGATTACCAGGAGTGTAATGCTTTAAGGTATGCTGCTGGGTATGTTGTACGTTCAATAAAGAAAAAGATCGAAAAAATGAAACAAACACACCCAATGTTCAACAGCAAGCAAGAAATGATAATATGCCTAACTAGTTTGTCGGACAGTGACGAGGAGAATGAAGCAGAACCATCAGCTGATTGGACAAAAGCACTCAACAGAGGTGGTTTAACTGAACTCAATAGCAAGACCTACCACTTCTTCTACGCAGTTGAAATGAACGTAAGGAAACATTTCGCAATAAAAAATATATCAGAAAAATTCAATGACAACTTGAAAATCAATCTTGTTGCCGAAATACTGGCCAACGATGAAGTTCTTTTCTTTTTTAGTATTATTTCAGTAGAGTGGAGTTTGACTGTTGAAGAGTACCTTTTGAAAATGCTTGTTGAACTGTGGGTGACAATTCGAGGCTTTTCATTTGCTTCATCTTGGATGGAGCTCTACAAGCGATCTACAAAGAAGAGTGTCCAGAAATCAAAGGGTGTGCGAAAACATCTCCTCAGTGCCAGTACCAGTAGCAATGCCAGTGCCAGTGCCAGTGCCAGTTAGTAGCAGTAACAGTATAGCCAGCAATATTCAAGAGTAGTGTATATGTAACACCCCACTATAATTATATTATAGAGATGGTTATTATTGTTATCAAGATTGTATATATAGCAATCATTATTATATATGCACTCACACTACTCAGTTAACTGTATACGGTCTATGCTGATTTCCTGGCTCTTTTCCTCTTTGGAAGGGATGTACAATCTGCATCGCTATTCAATTCATCGATGTTTCCACGGCAGTTACCTTTGAGTACATTACGACAAATTCCTATTGTTTGGAGGGTTTGGGTGTTCTTTACAAACTCTTGGACGTTTGGATTATCGTGTGTCCTGCCGCGTTGCCTTTGACAACCAAAAAACTTCTCTAGTGGGTCTCGACATAATTTTCGACTGAGGAACACCTTTACCCCGGACAATGAAAACAGGTACTTCACAAGATCCACAAAAGAGTGTACTGTATTGTGAAAATTTTTGATAAAATTTCTCAACACATACCATAGAGGCTTCAATCACCATAACATATACCTGTCACGGACACGAAGTCCAAGCAGAGTTTCCTCACTCAGTTGCATGTTCTTCTTCTGTGTTTTTGAAAATCCTTCTCTCTTCTCTACACTCTTCTTCCAATTGTCCAGGTATGGAAGGAAAGTTTCAGTCAACCACTAATAATTATTTATAGTTAAAAAAAGAATATTGATTTCCTGCTGGTAGTGGTAAATGTAATATAATTATGCACCTTTAGTCGGAAATCACTTTCAGAACGATACGGGTTCTTAAAGCAGTTTCTTGACCTTTTTCCATCATCAAAGTTCCCCACATTTAAACAGTCAAAAAACTTGTCAAAGATCTTGACAAACTTTGCTGTCTCCTCTACTTCATCATCTCCTGTAAGTTCTAGTGCTACTCCAACAGTGTTGCTGAGCACCTGTAAATAATAATAATAATTATTATATCATGTATGTATCCTGAACAATTACATTCCAGTTCGACCAACCTGTGTAGCAAGGTCAACTCGCATACGAGAAAATGAGTTTAGATGCACGTGTTCATATTTCAGCTTGGGTACAAGCGAAAGTCCTGGTTCATTTTTCCGTGACCCTTTCCCACTGATGTACAAATCATACAGATGTTGCCATGAAATTTCTTTCCCATCTTTCTGTGAAAGAAATTATTCACAAAATTATATGCATTAGTATATATGACATTGACTACCTAATTTGACTTATCATATACACTGTGTCACTTAGACCAAAGTAGGACAGGAAGTCAAACATGACCAGAAACCTTACAATTTAAGTGCGTCAATGCGAGCAATTACCAGAGCTTACAGTACAGTTGTAAAACAGGTGACCACATAGTTACTATTACGCAAGTAGTAACAAATGCGCAGTACAGTACATGGAGCAAGTATGCAAACCTAGTACCTGCACGTGTACAATTTTGGACCAAAAACGTCACGATTTCGACTGTATGTAAAGTGACACAGTTGAGTTCCATGAGTGTTGCATACCCAAAGAGTTCTTGTGCTTGAAGCCCAGCAATTTCTAGTTGTTTTGATGAGGTGTGGAGGGTCAGAAAAGAAGAGGAGTGGGCGATCTTCGGTTGTGAATGGGTTGTCAACCTTGTATGGTACATCAACCCCTTTCGACTTCTGCATCATCTTCAGGAATTTTCTATTAGGTGTTGCTGCATCAAATGTTGCACCCAGAACCTAGAAGAACCGTTACATAACAAACTTCAAGTAAGCCTTTGAAGTCATAATAATATACATTTTATCGAAAAACTGGTACTAATATATACCTTCAAAGAGCAACGCTCCACTCTATAAACTGCTTCCCAGAATGGATCATACATTTGATCTCCTTTGAGATCACAACATGGAAACTGTGCATATGGATGCCGCAAGTTGGTGAAGAGCCCTTGAACCATGATGACAAGCATTGTTTTAGCCAGTGTGGGTGCATGGTCACTCTCAGCTTCCTGTAAGCTCTCCTCGAACCGTTGAAGGTGGTTGTCTATATCCCCAAGGTTACAGAATCCAATGAGATCACCTGTGTGTTTGTCATATACGAGATCTTCGCGAACGTACATTTCATCAAGCACCAAAAGGACACATTTCTGCCATTCTTCCAGTTGATCCACTTCAGACACTCTCTTTAACTGGAGATCAGCTTCTCTAGAAAACCCAGTGTGTGCCTTAGTGTAGTGAGTGTAGTCCCTCAAGGTCCTTTGTGAAGGCAAGAAGATACACCCAGAATCACGAAGGGTTTCATACGCTCCCGAGGATTTGTACTGGAGATACAGAGCCCACTTAATCATCATTGGGTGCCATCGCATTCCTCTAGCATCAGAGAGAGATGCTGCCTTGAGTTGCTGCTCCCAAAAGATACGTGGAAACGAATTGTCGGGGTACTTTGCTGAAATGTGTGACTGCTGTTCCTTCACAATTTCCACCAAGTCAGAATTAACATCTTGACCCACTGTGACACTGTCTCTCTCTAGCACCTTCTTTAGCCTGGATTGAATATCCTTCATTTTCTGTGATGTTGTCTTGTGAAGAGCACTAAGTTGTCTCAATCTGCTAGAAAGTGAGTCCTTATCCAGGTGTTTGAAGGGAGTATGGCTGTGAGGATTTGTTGGGTCATGCCTATCAGTACTTGTCTTGGAGAAACGAGATAAGAGACTTCGAAGTGTCGGACGATGTGCTTGGCATTGCGCACAACGAGTGTGATTAGACGTTGAATCAGACGTATCGCTTCGGAGTAAAATCTGACAAGCACTGTGACGGATAGTGGGATAAGGAAGTGAAGCTGTATCATTCCTGGCAACAACTCGAACACCTACATGTATATATGTACACATGCATGATACATAATAATGCGCTGTTGCCTAGCAACCAGTACAATTAATATTATATATAATATTATATGTTTTGACTAACCAAGTGAATCCATAAANGTGATGGCCTTGTAGCAGGAGGGGAGTACATGTTTTGGGTGAGAGCTGTCAACTGTGGTGATCAGGAAGGAGAAGAGAGTCAGCCATTGGTAGTACGACCCCAAGGTAAGATCAAAGTCAAAGTTTTGCGTGCTTCTTTCATGCATGGCCACTCTCACATACATAGTTCCCAGATCTCCACTCATTTCCAGCGTAGTTGGCATTTACAATGAAACATCAATGTTAGTTCAAATTGTTGTATCATGGGAACCAGTGGTAAGTAGCGTCTGTACTGTTTCCATACCAGCCTTGTACTTTTTGTTTTGATACTGTTTATCTAGTAATGCACATTTTTCAGCCAGATATTCAAATCACAGACAAGTTAACTGACTTGATTAGATACAGAGTTACTGTTGACAGTAGTGCCAGAGGTGCAGAGACTATGATTGCTACATGTGGTCAATCTGAACAAACTTGTTCAGCTGTGTTTCCACTTCTTGAAGCAGCAGACTACACAGTGTCTATCAGTGCTGTAAATATTGTTGGAGAGAGTAACACCACAGTTTATCCTAATCTGATATGTAAGTTTGGTCTTACCCATTGATCTTTTGTTGAGAATTTTGTCATGAATTTTATCATAACAAAATTATGCATACGTGCAGTTTCATCTAGCTCCTCCTACTATGATCCATCCTTCTCATTTGAGAACTGCATCACATCAGTCTTGTGTTCCTCATCACTGGACTTGTCTGAGGCCACCAGGTGTGAGGTCCGCTATGGGACTGATCCATCCTACACCCTCCTCTCTGATCCAGTGGATGCTCCTCTCAACTCCATGTTAGAGTTACCTGTTTTGGAGCCCACCACAACATACTATTTTCAGACCAGGGTTTTGATCAACTCACTGACTATTGAAATGCAAAAGGAGTTTAGCACTGGAGAATGTGAGTGCCGCTTTGATCCTGACTACTATGATAAGAACATATAGCTTTTCACTCTGTATCTTCAGTTGATCCAAGATTGCTGTCCTACCATATTGGCCTAACCATAGCAGGAGCCATTGTGTGGACCATTGCATTAATACTTACAGTGATCAGCTTCTTTCCAATGGGGTATAATGATAAGGCAGTAATTCCAACATGTATGTAAAAAAAAATTCTAATTGTTTTATCTTATATCAACTAACCTCTTTTTGTTTGTTCATGAAGTTTCTGATGACTGCTTCAAGAAGATTGTTTTGACTATACTCCTCATCTCTGTAATCTTCCTTCTCCTTGCTACCATCCTTTGGATAGCTGTTGGTTTCCAAGTTGGATTTCAACAGAGTGAGTATAGTTTGGTATAATAATAATATCATGTTGCCGGATAAATTTAATCACAATTTTGTTGGTTCTACTCCAGACACTTGTGATCTTAGTTGGCAGAGAGCTAGAAATGGACTGATCATTTCAACATTTGTCTTCTCTCTATTGCCTTTGTTGCTGTCTGCCTTCGCATTTTCACTAAGTATGAGTCTTTTTCTGTCCATCATCAGGACACAAGCAACCCTCCGTAAGTGAACAGACAGTCTTATAGTATACTCTGAGAGTCATAGCATGTCTAAACTACATGTATACAACAGGTGGAGTTCAACAAGCAAAACAAGAAGCATCTTCTCATAAAGTCCCCAAAGAGACTGTTGTTTCTCCTCTGCCAGAATATGAGTATGTGGACACTGACAAGTTGGACTCCAGTACTTCAAAGGAGAAGATAGTTTTGGACAAGAACAAAGCCTATGGTCTGAGACCGGTGGATGGTGGTGGTTCTAACAAGAGCACTGCACATGGGACTACAGGTAGACAGGCAAAACAAACATTGAAAACATGGCATATGGACCCACTAAACATTACAGCTTTTTTTGTGTACATAGTCATGACAATGTAAACAATGTAACCACATGCAAAAATCAACAGTATAGCCTTTTGATGGTTTCCCCGTTACTTTTTTATCACATTGAAGCATTATGTTTACTTTAGACCGCAAAAACACACTGTGTAGAAATGGCTTGTGACACTGTGCGCACACTTGACAGATTTTGAAAAACATGTTGTTGTCCCAAATGTATCAGTTTTTGAAAGTAGGCTATTGTCCATAGGCATGTATCTGTTGTGAAGGTATATTATAGCTAGCACATATCACAAAAACAACATTCTGTACATACACATCTACACACACAACAGGTCATGAGAGGTCACAAGATGCAGCTCATCAGTTGCAAGGGTCAAAATCTCCTCTGCCAGAATATGAGTATGTGGACACTGACAAGTTGGACTCCAGTACTTCAAAGGAGAAGATAGTTGTGGACAAGAACAAAGCCTATGGTCTGAGACCAGTGGATACAAGTACTGATGGTTGTAGCTCACAAAGAGAGATTGACCTACATGAGAATGTGGCATATGGACCCACCAATTGCAAGAGTGTGCACACTCATGATACATAATTATGCATGTACATAATGAATCAGATTCTTCTATTGTATATAATTATGTTCTCTTTCTGNAATAAGTAGTGTAGGAATGGGCAGTGCGGTAAAAAGTATTGGAACAAGGCATGTCTCAATTTCGGCACATGACTACTTCATTTTTTATACCCAACTTTTGCCTAGCCAGCAGTCCAATTTAAGTTACCTGTCTGTTATATAGTCAACTACTTGGTCAACTGATTAGTAGGAACTGAAATTGAACTGAATTGAATGCAATAATAAGCTGTGGTATTAGATCATTGCATTCGCGACACTGAGGATCCGGATCAAGATTAAAAATGAAGTAGTCATGTGCCGAAATTGAGACATGCCTTGTTCCAATACTTTTTACCGCACTGCCCATTCCTACACTACTTTTTTTTTTGAAATTTTTACTACTTGTCAACAAATGATCGATAGAATATGTGGGATATCACCATGTATACAACAAAAAAGTTACACTGAAACCGATGAACTTAGCGATGAAATGGATGTCTCTATTACCATGCCTGATCACGCTGTCAAAACAAATACTGGTGAAAGCTGTGATGTGGTATTTAACCCATAGACAAGTATCCAAAGTAAGTGATACAGCTCGTGTCGAGATTAAGTCTCTTCCTTTCATGTCAGACAACATATGTACCAACTTATATGATCCCGCAGTAATGGAACTGTCTCAAGTGTCATCTCACGAATCATGGCTGAATGAAGTTCTCAAATCATGGAAATTTACCCGAGTTTTTGCTCCTAGAGATGGTGATTGTCTCTTTTATGCTATTGCACACGGTATAAGATATCAAATTGAAGCAGGCAATGCAACACTACGGAACTTTTTGTCTGATATCTCGACACCTATTGAGAAAAATGACTGTGGCAGAGTGGCTAGGTCCGCACAGTAATGAGTACCAGCAATTTTTGACTGCGGGACAGCTTCAGGAACAAGCACATCACATCTTACAACCTGGAGTGTTTGCAACGGATATTGGTGATTTGGTTATTACAGCTTTAAGCAATATATTGAGGTGTCCAATAGTTCTGCTGACATCAGCAGTGAGCATGCCAGTTGTCATCCAACACCCAACCTATTGTGAAATGTTACATGACACCCCCATATATGTTGCATTCCTACAATGTGGAGCAGGTCACTACGATGCTGTTGTTCCGACCACACAGGAAAATGACAATCAAACTGTTACTGTACAGAGTCCCAACCATGGTACTGACCCATTAACCGATGTCACGAACAAACCTGTCATGACAAAATTAAAATGTAACTGTGGAAAAAAAATCAACCATAAAAGGTGTTCCTTGTTCATTTTCCATCTCTGAATATACATGTCTATGTCCGTGCTTTAAAGCAGAAAAGCCTTGTAATGAGACATGTCGATGCAGATCATGTGCAAATCCATTTGGTGTACGGCCAAAACTGGTAGTGACAGAAGCATCTGGGAAACGTAAGAGGGAAAAGTTTGAAAATCAAAAGGTACCTTTAAGAGGAAAAGCCACGTCTACATTCGTCAAGGAGGTTGGAGAACCAGTTAAAGTTGGTAAATTCAGTAAGATGGAATACCTGATTGTGTGCAGTGTCATGCAGACTGTCTTAGATAAACACTTTAACTGTCAATGTATGGATGATAAAGATGTTTTCAAAGTGTATAGCATCTACACTTCTATTGTGAGATTAGCATCACAATTGAATATTGAGATATCTGTCTATCAGAGAAGCCAGGAGGAAATCAAATCTGTCATGAAACAAACCATGTTTAAGAGTGAAGTGTTGTACCAACAGTATAGTCGTGAAATCTAAAATGTCTATATTCATGCACTGTATACGTATTCCACTTAATGCCCATTATTATACAATTCATTATTACATTCATGTTAACTCTCACACGACCATGCATGGAGTATGATAATTATTGTCACAAAAATTAATGTTTGCTAAATACATTGTATACTTTGCTAAAATATGTACATTGTAAATAATGACATGAGTATACGTAGTTATACAAATAATGAGTTGATGATTATGATTGGCCTGGATCGATCTGCGATTGATCAATGCAAGTGTATAAATCAAGAAAATAATGATGAATGTGCATGAACCCTATATGACTGATTGATGACATGATTATCATACGTACGGTAGTACGTATAGTAGGAATGGGCCGAATGTCCCATAGACACAATACAAAATGTTTATGACCATAAAAATCTAGCAAAACAAAATTAAGTCTTCAAACTTGCTCAGAGGCTCTCAATGACAGATTACCAATTGCATGCATGGTCTAAAACTCACAGAAACTTTCCTCAGCACTCGTAGAGAGAGCTAGTGGGAAGCCACCATATAGTGCCATTTTTGTTCTTCTAACTTACGTACGTACGTACGTACTTCCTAACTGACTTACTTGAAAAGCATTTCCAGAGAACCAAAATGTGTTGAGCCAATTTTGACAGCACAAAGTAACTCCTTTTCATAGGTACTATATTCCTTGATACTCGTTTTAGTCACAAATTAGCCTAAACAAAAACTAGAAAGCTTTGAAACTGAGAGTATAAATTCATGTACTTCAATGTAGCCATTTTCCTGTAGTGTAGAGTTCAAAGGTCATTAATTATCCACGTGGCATTTTAATGCGCATGCGCATTAGCTGCTTTAGCAGACAATGTATATAGCTTCTACTCAGATAACTCAAGCTTTTTGTAGGGACTAACCAGTCTCTGATAGTCTCCACACTGTAGTGTTGAAAAAAGTGAATGAACAAGTAGTAAAAATTTTCAAAAAAATAAGCAATGTAGGAATGGGCAGTGCTGTAAAAGCGTTGTAACAAGGAATGGTCTCAATTTCGGCACATGACTACTTCATTTTTTGTGCCCAAGTCTTGGCCGGTAATCTAATCCTGCCTGCTATACTTTATTCTACTTTTTAGCCAAATGATATATTAAAATGTGAGCTATTCAAGTACAGATCATGCATTCTTACAACAATTAGCTATGAGAGATCAAAAATGAAAATGAAGTAGTCATGTGCCGAAATTGAGACCATTCCTTGTTCCAACGCTTTTTACAGCACTGCCCATTCCTACACTGCTTATTTTTTTGAAATTTTTGCTACTTGTTCATTCACTTTTTTCAACACTACAGTGAGGAGACTATCAGAGACTGGTTAGTCCCTACAAAAAGCTCTGAGTTATCTGAGTAGAAGCAACTTTGTCTGCTAAAGCAGCTAATGCGCATGCGCATTAAAATGCCACGTGGATAATTAATGACCTTTGAACTCTACAGGAAAATGGCTACATTGAAGTACATGAATTTATACTCTCAGTTTCAAAGCTTTCTAGTTTTTGTTTAGGCTAATTTGTGACTAAAATGAGTATCGAGGAATGTAGTACCCATGAAAAGGAGTTACTTTGTGCTGTCAAAATTGGCTCAACACATTTTGGTTCTCTGGAAATGCTTTTCAAGTAAGTCAGTTAGGAAGTACGTACGTAAGTTAGAAGAACAAAAATGGCACTATGGTGGCTTCCCACTAGCTCTCTCTACGAGTGCTGAGGAAAGTTTCTGTGAGTTTTAGACCATGCATGCAATTGGTAATCTGTCATTGAGAGCCTCTGAGCAAGTTTGAAGACTTAATTTTGTTTTGCTAGATTTTTATGGTCATAAACATTTTGTATTGTGTCTATGGGACATTCGGCCCATTCCTACTATACGTACTACTGTACGTATGATTATGACAAAATACTCAGTTAAGATCAACTTACATATCACATTAGGATAAACTGTGGTGTTACTCCTTCCAACAATATTCACAGCACTGATAGACACTGTGTAGTTTGCTGCTTCAAGAAGTGGAAACACAGCTGAACAAGTTCCTTCAGATTGACCACATGTGGCAATCATAGCTTCTGGGGGCTCAGTACTACTGTCAACAGTAACTCTGTACCTAGTCAAGTCCGTAAACTGGTTTGTAATTTGAATATCCAGCTGGAAAAAAAAGGATCATGATTCGAACTTCAGGCTGTATATAGAAGTAATAATGTCAAAAAATCTACTTACATAAAATATATAACTTACCACAGGTTCCCATGACAGAGCTATCTCAACTAGTAAAAAAGTTTCATTGTATGTAGAAATCACACGGGAAAAAGCTGGTGCTCTCGGAACTGCATAAGTTATAAGATACTACTGAATTAAAAGAGAGGGAAAGCTTGGATCTCTTGCCTTGGGGCCGTACTACCAATGGCTGACTCTCTTCTCCTTCCTGATCACCACAGTTGACAGCTCTCACCCAAAACATGTACTCCCCTCCTGCTACAAGGCCATCACATGAGAATGGAGTGTCTGACTCCACACACAGCTCTGGACACAAGTTACTTCTCACACAGTACATCTGAACAGCATGAGTGGTAGTGAAGGTCTCGTTCCAGGTCAAAGTTAAGGAGACCTCTCCATCTCTCAGGGAGGAGAAGGAGGGAGAGAAGAGGGGAGCTGGAGGAGGAGCTGGGTGTTAAAAGAAACACTCAGTGATCAAACAGATGGTCAATTTTTAATAATGGTAATTCTTACATCGCTCTTTAGTATATACAATGTTGACTGAATCATTTCCAATCTGTGAATGACATGATATCTGATCACTACCATTCACTAAGACAGAGAGGTCAGCAGTCAGAGTGGTAGTGAAGTTAGATCTACCCTGATCGTCTAGTTGTACTGCAGTCAGTTCAATTTCAAATCCTGATGGTACATTTGAGTTATCAGTAAGACTAGTATCTCCTTGTAAGTAAATTGCGATTCTTTCTTCATTTCTCTGCCAAACCATAAATGAAGCACCAATTGCAGTACAAGTGAACTCAACAGCTGGTGTTGGACAAATCAGATCACCAAATGTGACATTAGAGACCAGAGTCACAGGACCTGCAGCTGAAGGGTCAACTATAATTGAAACATCATTTATGTATAGTACTATAGTACAGAAAACACTAGTTGGAAAAAACAATACTCACAATTATCTTATAAGCCATTTGTGTAATAAATATTCGGAAATTGCTGTTTATACTTCTCATCAATGATGCTTTAATACTTAAGATACTCACAACATATCCCTTGTACGTTTAGGAAATTGTCATGATTGGGGCGAGCATGAGCAAGCCCCATTGTAGTTGTGTGAACGAGTCACGCGAGCCCCACATATACGTTACACGACATTCGCACTTCCGGTTGTGTGATCTGTGTACGTGTGTGATGTCTGTACGCACCATTCCGTAAATAACATTTCCTGTTTGAATTTTTCGAATTTGTAATGACATCAACAAGTAATTTCGAACAATTCAAGTACTTGCACGTGGCCAGCTATCTAGCCAAGTACTAAGCTAAGCGCAATAAAGCACAAGACAAACAATGACAAAGAAAGCCCGGCAAAGGGAGTTGAGACAATGAGACACCAGAGCAAAGACAAGTGAGGTGACAGCAAGATGCAGATGGGCATAGTCTGACAACCATAGACGAGCTCGGTAGGTAGACTCAGTCTCTGGCTACTTTTACTGACTCCGGCATGCAACAATACTATGATAATTTAGAGATATTCTTCTTCTCTGTCTTCTTTCTCTTTGCTTGGTTGAACATGTCTACTGCTCTTTTTTCTGCCATGTGATCTCACCAGCATTATTCTTCTCTGTCTTCTTTCTCTTTGCTTGGTTGAACATGTCTACTGCTCTTTTTTTCTGCCATGTGATCTCACCACTGAGCTAACCACACAGCATCTAGACTTGCAGCAGCAATTGAACTGTCCAAAACTAGATCAACTCTGAACAATATTTACCCATTCTCTCAATGTTATCACATCCACACATGCAAGTTTACAAACATGATGTCATCACCATGAACCTCACATTTGATTCATTATTGCGGACAAAAATTTAATATGCAACACATTATTTAGGCACTCACGCTCGCCCCCAAATGTCGTAGGCATTTGCTAGTATATATATATTACTAGTGGCATGCAAGCATGGAGTGGGGCGAGCACGAGCAAGCGCATGCGCATGGAATCTTTGCATGTAGGAATTAGCCTCGTTGCAGCTAGGCTCCACCATTGACTCCACATGCACTGAGTGCAAGGTCAAAGGGGAGCCTAGTATATACGTAGGCTATCTGGAAATGAGGTTAGAGCATATTGCTTGTTATAGCACTGGTGAAAGAGTATGGCATAAATACACAATTAATGTAAGAGACACTTGGCTAAATTGGTTGACAGCCGGAGTGCATGCCAGTTAATTTTCTTTGAGTCCATTACTGCTCAATTTACAAGAGGGATATCCTCTCTTGCCAGTTAGCAGTTACTCTCGTGGCTACTCATGCAGGGGTCTCAGCACCATGCATGCATTGATTTTCAGCTATAGCAGCTGTTGTATCATGTTCAGAGTTATCAGTCAGCAGTTCTGACTCTTGAGCTCAGGGTTTTCTAGTTTAGAACCTCTCACAACTGTTGTAGCTTCTGCTCTCATTTACCAGTAGCAAAATTCAGTATTCTGCTTGCCGCCGGGTTCGCTGCATCGTTCATATACAAGTATGAATTTAGCGGACGAACATGCATGTACTACACTTCGTGTAGGTTGTTGCCACCTGAAGTAAAACGTGCTCTAGCTTTTTGCTGTGCCAATTCTACTTGTATCCCGGGAAGCCATAGTATTAATACATTTTTTCACGGTGTATAACGTGAAGAAACGTGAGCAAGGGGAAAACCGAGGGCAATATGTATATTTCCCTCGGTTTTCCCCTTCATATTACCCTGGGAGCTGTTCAAGACTCTGAAAAGATACTCGAGCGCTTCAAAGAAACTTCGGAAGACTTTAAGAAGACAGTGTTAGTGTTGCTTTTCCTCGTAGATAATATTTTTCTCTGTTTCAAGAGTGAACTTTAGCGTATAAACCCGAAGTTGACTAAAACTCTTGCTCAAGTCAAAACTGCTCTCAAACAGCTCAAAAGTGGTAAGAAACTAGCGACAAGTCTAAGCGCTGGGATACAAGCATTTTAGAACATGCCTACTAACGGGCATTATCTGAAATACACTCGGTAATATTGGTAAACCCTCGGGCTCCGCCCTCGGGTTTACTCAATATTACCTCGTGTATTTCCGATAACGCCCTAGTAGGCATGTTCTAACATATACATAAACACTTCTCCGTGCCCAGACGATTTGCCCAGTGTGAGGGCAGTGTTTACAATATTTTCAGGGCTTTGCAATTTTTCATAGACACGTGGCATGGCGTGCGGTTAATTTGGAACAATTAGAATATATAGTTCATATTTACGGAAAGCGGTCGGTCGGATGATTACATCACTATATATATATATATATACAGACATACAAATCCTTCGATCGAAACGCTTATGTGGGGCTCGCTCATGCTCGCCCCAATTACATATAGTGGAGCAACGTCTGACCGACCACTTTCCGTATAGATTCTAATTCTTCCAAATTAACCGCATGCCATGCCACATGTCTATGAAAAATTGCAAAGCCCTGAAAATTGTCAATACTGGCCTCGCGCACGCACACACCGAACAGAAAGTCATTGAAGGACTGAGAAGTGTCTATATATGTAAGATAGGCACTTCGAAAAGCTAAAGCACATTTTACTATAAGTGGCAACAACCTACAAGAAGGTAAGCTCATTGTATCACTATGTTAATTTGTCAGCTAAACTCATAGCACATGACATATTTTATATGCAGTGCCGGGCCATGTATAAAACCAGCAGGCAAACCAGTAATAGTTTCACAGCTGAATAAACTACTGCAGTAATGTTGGGTGTATGGAAAGATGTCAATACTACTGGATTTTTTTTTTCTTTTTTTTTTTCCTTTTTTTTCTTTCTTCTATGACAATATTATTTTGCAAAAGCAGGGATACACAAATAGCATATAAGGCTAATTCCAAGCGTACCCTAATAATGTACAATGAACAAACACACATGAAACTATACAACAATTACATTTGAATAATTATACTATTCCACAAATAAGTTAGCTATTATTACAAATTAGTTAGTTAGCTAGTTAGCTGCTGAAGTTGTCTTTTGAACTGCAGAGTTGTAAGAGCAGAAGCTAGAGCAGCCACCAGTAAGAGGCTCTAAACTACAAAACCCTGAGCTCAGAGTCTGACTGAGAAGCTATTGAACTGCCGATAACTTAGAACTGATATAGCTGCTAAGATTCAATGCATGCATGATGCTGAAACCCCGAGCGTAGGTGGCCAGGAGAGTAACTGTTAACTGGCAAGAGAGAATCAATGGAGTCCTGCCTGAGCAGTAATGAGAATAACTGCAGACTCAAAGAAATCAACACGTATTCTATCAACAACCAATTTTAATAGCCAAGTCAAGTGTCTCTTGTATAATTATGCCATACTCTTTCACCAGTGCTATATATAACAAACAATGTGGACTAGCCTCGTTCCCACATAACCTACTAGGCTCCCCTTTCACAGTGAGTATAGGGGAGAGCCTGCAACGAGTCTATTCCCATATGCAAAACTCTATGCACATGCGCTTGCTCGTGCTTGCCCCACTCCATGCTTGCATGCCACTAGTAATATTTGTTATTTGTACTATTATTATTATACTCTTCTTGTGTGCTATAATTATAGTATATAAGTGTGCCCTATAGCTACCACAACCAAAAAACAGAAGAAAAACTATTCTAAAAACTAAACTAAAAACTAAACTTACTATGATGACTAAAGTGCCTGATATGCACTGGCCATGGAATGCTCAGTCAGCTGTTGTTAGATAGCAATCAGTGATGCAAAGTCAAGCTGGGCTACCTCAACCATAATCTATGCCTAAACAGTAACCCAGCTTGCATCATAGCTAGATAATATGTATCAGTGCTTGCTAGCACCAAGCACCACTGACCAACAGCAACAGCAGCCATGCATCTAAGCTGCTTCTAGAGCTCTTACAGCTGCTTCCGAATTCTAGATAACGCACACCAAATCAATAGGCGTGGTCTCGAAGCTAAGCGCTAAAAGAAGCACAAAAGCCTCAAATCTAAGCAACCACAATGTTTTGGATAGCAAAAAATATATTTCTACAAGATCATTCAGATTTATGAACGTAAGTACCATCAGTTTTGCCACTAGACCTGCCTTTCTTGAGATTTCGATGGAACAAACAGACAGACACACAAAACGACTACCGTAATAATGAAGGCACCGATGGTGCACAAGCCTTGGCACACTTAGCTAGTCAGTGCACTTATACTGCTATATATATATATACACATGGTATCAACATATATCGTGTGTCGTGAGACTCAAAGCCAGCCCAGGTTCCACCGCATATAACTCTGTGATGGAGCAGAATACGATATGCTATGATTATACTGGAATGCTCACAACTGTTGTAAAATCCTAAATCGGAGTGCACAAAATCTAGCCAGGAGCTGACCTGAGACTCCAGTACTGACTCAGTCCAGGCCAAACTTGAAATCTATACACGCAACTACATCTAGATGCTTGCATAGAAAGCAGGCCAACCCTTGTCTGTCTTTCCAATCAACAGCAGCAGAAGCATAGATAGCCTTGGAGTGAGTCAATGGCCTGGTGCATCTACTATGATCACAAGCCTCACTGCGGACTGACGGAAATAGTCAGCTGGCACACTGAGGCTGAAAATCTACACATGCCAATATATCTACATCCTTACATAGAAAGGGATAGAAAGCAGGCCAACTCTTGTCTGTATATTGAAAGAACACTGACTTGCAGCAGCAACAGCATAGACTCATTGAGCACCATGCAGTGATTACTCTGATTCTAAATAATGCACACTAAATCTGTAGGCGTGGCCTAGAAGCTACAGTGCTAGCAGTGTTCAGTGTAAATTTCGGCAACACAACGAAAGAGTTTTAGACAACAAAATATATTTCTGCAAGATAATTCAGATTTATGAACGTAAGTATTATCAAATTTGTCGCTAGAGCTGTCTTTCTTGAGATTTCGGTGGGACAAACAGACAGACCATAGATAATTTATATAGTCTATATAATCTATGGACAGACAGACAAAACGACTACTGTAATCCTCTGCACGTGCTACGCACGCGCCGAGGCTTAATAATANAAGTTTGAAGACTCAATTTTGTTTTGTTAGATTTTTATGATCATAAACATTTTGTATTGTGCCTAATGGGACATTCGGCCCATTCCTACTATACGTACTACCGTACGCTAATTTTTATCTGACGCACCCTTTTGGGACTTAGAAAATTTTTGCAAGGTCATCTCTAGGAAAAGGTCGTCACAATTAAATAGGTTTAGAGCTTGAAATTTGACTGTTTTACTTTAGTCTGGAGTATCCAGACCCTTTACACGCGCGCTAAAACTACGCGCGGGAAAAAGGGTCTGGTACGGACCCTAGACCTTTCGTGTCGCTCTGGAATGCAATTAGTTGCCCACGTGGACGCAATTTAAATATACTCGCGCATATTAGTAAGATATTTCTTTTCTTGCTCTCTTTGTCCTAGCACAAAAAAAGAAGCTCAATACATAGCTAGCGAGGCAAAACTCAGCTATTCTAGGCTTTAAAATTACTAGACTACGTAAATCTAGCAGAGTAGCGCCTTCTCTAGTGGCTTACCACGCGCTTACTCAGCCTAAATTTGAAAAAAGACTGAATCTTTTTAACCACGCTGATCTCCAACAATCGTACAAAACACAGGAGAGCTTTATCTCGTTTCAACCAGCCGTTTGTTAAAATTCTTGTCCATAGAAAGCTGCTCTTTCAAAAACTCGCGAACGCTCAAAACCACAAGAATTTAACTTTTACGTGACGTAAGTACAGAGTGATACTAGGCCAGAATTCTGGCCTGGGCGACACGAAAGGTCTAGGGTCCGTGCCAGACCCTTTTTCCCGCGCGTAGTTTTAGCGCGCGTGTAAAGGGTCTGGATACTCCAGACTAGTTTTACTTGTACTTAGTGTTTGCAGAGCTGGGTGTCTGCAGATAAAAAAACAAATTTTGGTAGAGAGCAACAGATTCTGCATGCTCAACTCAGTGCTAGCTAGCTATAGCTATAGTCTCAGTGACTTTCACTTATAATGAGTTCATTTCACATATAGGCAGTCTCTGGCAGACTGTACATGTATATGCAATCTTTCTCATCTTCTCCCTTCCAGTCTCCTCTTGCCAATGGCCTCCAGGTGGTGGATCTCACTCAGGCCCCTCTGGCTCACACTCATGAGGAGAAATCGGAGTTTGAGTAGCAAACTGATAGTCAAGCTTGCATGCAATGGGTATATATACACTCCACATGACGACCTTTACCAGCGTGTTGACCTCGTGAAAAATTTCTAAGTCCCGAAAGGGTGCGTCAGATAAAAATTAGCCTACCGTACGTATGTCACTAACATTATCATAGCCTCGTTCCCAGGCTCCTCCTTCGCGAATATTTTCTTCGAAAATAAGGAAGGAGAGAGCCCCTGGTACCAGTAGTCACGTGAGTGACGTACTGTTTTACGTAATTCAAGTTAGTATAGCAAGAGAAAGTTTCCTGGGAGCGACCGCGAACAGAACAGAACAAAAGAATGCTTGAAAAAACTACCATTTGCTTGTTCAAAGTCATTTCTTGTGTGCCAAGAGTTAAGATGTACTTCCCAAACAGCGTTTGTGATCGTCGCTTTTGTTTTGTACCTTGGTTTGTTCAGACTGAAAGATCGAGACTGGCAGAACCAAAAATGCTGATTCAGAGAGACTGCCATTTATCTGTTGCTTCTTGGACTATCTTTGGAGACTACTGGCTGCTTTTTTCTTGTCTATTCCCATCGTCTTCTACGTCTAGCTCTCTCAGAGCTCGTAGATACGCAAAATTTTTTTGCCAACATCAACTGACTGGAACCATAGATAATAGAGTGGGAGTAGGGATTAGAAACGCTGCGCTCGTGTGTTAATAAAACCGTGCCACGGTCACATGACTCTTTCGTGACGTCACTGAAAGCCCGCGCGCTAGCGCGCCCTCGTGCAGCAGCTGCTGTATGGTCTGACTGTACTAACAATAGCTAGGTCAAAATTCTTAACTCACCGTCCAAGCATGAGTTTTCTCCCTCCCAATCTGTGTATTATTGCACAATATGGAGTTTAACATAGCTAAACACAAGCTACTTACTAAGTTTAAAAGTATTCTTTGAGTACAAAAACTACACAAAATTTTTTGCCCAATGTCCAACTATTGATAGGCATTCAGTAATGTACTGCAAAATTTACCTGTCCATTTGCATTGGTTGGATTGTTACAAATGCAGTGAAGTAGTTTATTGCTACTACTTTATTATCTATGGTTGTATCATGAAGAAAAAACTACACAATTCGTTCATTAGACTTTCTTCATATTTTATAGTAGTAAATACTTAAGTTTTAATTTTATTGACAACTTAGATCGCTTCCAGGTCAACTTGACACTGCTAACTGTTACTGGTCGAGCTTGTGTAGTTACCGTTCACAAGTTTCGCCACGGCTTTGGCTCAGTGCTTGAAGCAGTGCTAACGATCTTTTCCATATGTTTTCTTTGCAATGACGTTACGTCATCGTGTCACGGATTCAGTCTGACGTAATAATTGAATGATACACGCGTTTCTAATCCCTACTCCCATTCTATTATCTATGCTGGAACACGTGCGTGACGCATTTTAGATAAAGCGCGTAATGCTGAGTAGGGTCACGTCTGATCTACCGGCCAGACGTCTACCCTGTACGTCACTCACGTGACTACTGGTACCAGGCGCGCTCTCTCCTTCCTGAAAATATTCGCGAAGGAGGAGCCTGGGAACGAGGCTAACATTATCATACGTCAGTACGGTAGTACGTATAGTAGGAATGGGCCAACTGTCCCATTAGCTAACACTGATAAATTACAAAACGTTCACTCATAAATTCTCAGAGAAAGATAGCTAAGCTTTGTAACCGTGCTTAGAGCCTCCCCGCTTAGACAATTTTCTAACTGCATGCACCAACAAAACTCACAGATACTTCCTAGAGCACTTTGGAGAGAGNACCGTACGTATGATACAAACTTGATAACCAGTTGAGATGCAAAAGATAATAATTATTGTAATGACAAAAATAAATTAAGTAATTTGTATTGACAAAAATAAATTAAATCATTATTGCTGAGCACAACAATTGCAATCCCATACTTCTTTTTAGCCTCGCTTCGCTCGGAATTAGGACGCCCGGTCGTGCCCGGTACACGGGACTCTAGCTCCTCGTGCTAGCTAGCTCAGCCAGGCTCTGGTAGCTTTTCTAGTCTATCTCTGTTTCTAGAGCCTAGGCAAGTTTATTTTATAAGAGTGAATGGATGTTCAACCTTTTAGCAAGCTTCTTTTCGGTGACTTTCTTCCCGGACCGCAATTTTTAAGGGGGGACCAAATTTATTGCAAATTTTGGTCCACCCGGACCGAAATTTTTGCCGGACCAAAATTTTCTTGACAGGTAAAGGTCGTCAGTAGACCACGTGGCATTAATGCGCATGCGCACATTGAATGCTACCCACAAGGCTTGCTTTTTGTAGAGACTGACCAGTCTGGTTACATGCAATCAAGCACCTTAGTGTTGGAAAAAGTGAATGAACAAATAGTAAAAATTTCATAAAAATAAATAGTGTAGGAATGGGCAGTGCTGTAAAAAGTAAGGAAACAAGGCAAGAGCCGCAAGACTCTGAATTTCGGCACATGACTACTTCATTTTCATTTATGTCCAAGTTTTCTGTAGCTGAATAACTCTTCGAGTACATCAAAATTATAGCCATGCAGGTTATTGTAACCACTATAAAATTCATGACTCATCAATCAGAATCAGCCAAATGTATAATAAAATGCAGTATTATGCTGACTTTTGTATTCAGTCCATTACAGAATGAGAATGAAGTAGTCATGTGCCGAAATTCAGAGTCTTGCCTTGTTTCCTTACTTTTTACAGCACTGCCCATTCCTACACTATTTATTTTTTACTACTTGTTCTTATAATCTATCCATGGCTATAGCCTACACAATCATGCATGTAATAATTCATTTTGTACTATGAGTATCTAGTGTATAGTCACTGTAGTAGTTGTATTCATAAGGGTTGTAACAGTTGTACTCCCTGTGGGCTGCGAGATGCTGACTTGTACCATAGCAAACAGCACACCCTGGTGGTACAATCATGCACTTGTGTATATATATATGTACCATAGCAAACATACCCTGGTGTCACAACCATGCACTTGTACTGTGGTTAACCTAAGTTGTGTATGACTTAAGGCTTGGGTTTATATATGTGTAAAGTAGTAAAAATTTAAAAAAAATTAGTAATGTAGGAATGGGCAGTGCGGTAAAAAGTATTGGAACAAGGCTTGTCTCAAATTCGACACATGACTACTTCATTTTTATTCTTGATCCCTCATAAGGATCCTAAGTGTGACGTAATGCAATGATGTGTACAATAGTGCTGTAGGTTATTATTGCATTGGTTCAAATTCCCAGTATTAATCAGTAGGCTAAGCACTGGAGCAAAGTAACTTAAACTGGACTGCCAGGCAAGAGTTGGGTACAAAAATGAAGTAGTCATGTGCCGAATTTGAGACATGCCTTGTTCCAATACTTGTTACAAAATTTAGCTAGAATGTCGAGAAATTCTCCCATAACTAACGGTCAATCTCTTGGAGGTGAGGCTGACAGTCCAAATGTTTACGATGATATCATACCAATGCCAAGAAATGCCAGATCCAAGAGCCCATGTTTTTTCAGAATCTATCAATCCCCTGGTGAAGCCAATAAGCCTAGTGTGTATGACGATGTGGAACTAGTGTCCAGAGATCTAATAGATTCTACGATGGCCGATTTGCACACTGCTACAGTGTATCGATCACCTGGTGAAGGTGATAAACTCGAAGAACAAGTCAATGTTGATCGAATATCGAGGGATTCTAAAAGTCTCGGTTCTGAATTAAATTCTCACACTACTATGACCTACCAATCCCCTGGCAAATGTGATAAGCCCAGTGAATATGACGATATTGAACCAATCTCAAGAGATTCCAATCTCTCTTCTAATGCAGTAGCCTATCCAGTACCCAGTGAGAGCAATGAACCCAAAGAATCCAATCTTATTCTGACCAAGCCGATGCAACAACTGAATCTTAATTCTCAAGAATCCGCTTTTCATCTTCATGGTGATGAAACAAAGAGTGGTTATGATGATCACCGGAGTCTCTATTATACTACTCGTCATATCTTGTGTGCTTACGTGATAATGGTGATTGTGTTTCTAATGGCTTTTGCAGGACTTGTTCTTTCACTAGTAGTAGCACTAAGAGTGTACTCCCAAACCGACTGTAATTGTGGTAACCTTCAAAATGAAATAAAATCGCTAAAACTGGAATTGAATGAGCTCAGAAGTGAAGTGAACATCACGATGATTCAAGACACTGTCACCACTGCTGCCAATGATCTCATCAATCAAAGCATCACAGAAGGTGGAACTATTCTTGGTCAAAACTTCTCTGTCGAGTTAAGTGGTGTTAGGGTGTATGATGGGTGTGTCACAATGATAGATGGAGAGTGTACAGTATCTCCTGGCCGTAATGTTGATGGAACAACAGTTTGTATTACTCCAGAAGTGCCTGTAGAAGAAGTAAGTTTTTAATGTCAATTTTGTGTTAATAATCAGTTTAATTACACGTACTTCATGATGTGTTGCTGTGTAGCCACATAAAAAGTTTAAAGTATGATGGCTGATTTATACAGACAGACACATACCTTCTGGATGCCGTCTGTGTAAGAACTAGAGACTCACAGGAAGTTAATCCACTCTCAACACTTCTTGATGTAATCCCAGAAAGAAACAGGATTTACTGTATCTGCAGTGTGGTGGTTCCTAATGCAGCTGCTAATCCACTTGAACACCCAGTCACATGTGGTCTACGAGTGACTAGATGTCCCAAGACACTAGCAATACCAGCAAACATTGTTACTGTATAAATTGTAGAAAACTAGACTCGTGGACTATGAGTGACTATATAGACATCCCAAGACTTTAGCAATACCAGCAAACATTGTTTACTGTATATAGACAACTAGTGCAAGTTTATACCATACAGACAGTTTGACTTTAATTATTAATTGTATTTGATCCTGCAGACATTTGGATATAGGATCACAATAATAGTGATTAACCAAAAAAACTATATAGGTTTCATCATCAGTCTGTATAATTTATACTTCTAGTCTGCTTTAAAGTAGACTCGGAACTGGAGACTGTCATTCTTCAAGTATTGAGTGTTTTTCTCCACGTCGAGCCCAAGCTCACTGAGCTTGAAGAACTTGGCTATTCTTCCTTGATGGCTATTCTTCCTTGATGGAATCCTTTCTCCTCTTTATTCCATCTCCCAGTGGTAATCTTCTCATGATGGCCATGGTCTCCTAGCTGGTTTAACAGCTGCACATGTGCTGTGATATGGACTGGTCGATCTAACTTGTCGTTGTCACCATTTTTCAGCATTTTAAACCATATTCCTATATATTCTAGACGGAATTCACCATATCCATTTGTCTCAACTTTTAGCTTGAACTTACAAGGCCCTGCTCTTGGATTAGAGTAGAATGGTTCACTGTACCAGTCCCCACCACCACCACGTGCCTGATGCTTCTTGAAGTCAGTGAGAGTGAAATCATGGACAGAGAATCCTTGCAAACGGTAAAATCGCTTGCTAACACATTCAAGATGTTGGTCTTGTTGCTTCAAGTGTTCCTGAGTGTTAACCATGCATTGTTGAATGTCAGTGACTTTAGCTTCAAGCCCATCTTGAACCTGTTTGAGCTGTTTCTGAAGATATACAACTTCGTCTTCTTTCTTCTCAATCTGTAGGTTCCTTTCAACTAGTTTTGATTGAAGTTGTGCAATTTGCTCATCCTTTTCTCTCACTTTTTGCTGAATAAAATTAGTGTCCCAATCCTGTTGTTGCTGTTGAAGGTGAGCAATCTGTTGGTCTCTCGTATTCAGTGCTGTTTTCATTTTTTCAATGTTTTGAAGCAGTCTGTTCCTTTCATCTGTATTTTCTCTG
Organism: Tethya wilhelma; assembly: GCA_964030475.1. Taxonomy (NCBI): domain Eukaryota; kingdom Metazoa; phylum Porifera; class Demospongiae; order Tethyida; family Tethyidae; genus Tethya; species Tethya wilhelma. Next base: position 6,590,504 of record CAXIPT010000004.1, on the reverse strand, counting down.
GTCAGTCTAAGGATGAGAAGAGTAGCACTCATGAGATGGTGTTGTTGTCCCTCCTTCATGTGACGGTCAAGGTCTCTACGAGGGACCTTCACATCACAACCTACTTCAGCATACTCACACGTCACTGGCTCAAGAGGACACACCATCAGATGGGACTCCACATCACAACGAGCCACTGAACCAACTTCACAACAGTTTGGACACAACACTGGATACTTGGTACAAGCTGACACATGTTTTTTCACATCATTTTCATACATTGACTCAAAATCACAATACTGGCACTGCCAGACTCGCTTTGGACAGGTTTCTGAATGCTGTTTGACTTTATTGACTTCACCCACCCACTCACACCCACTTTTCTTGTAGGGACAATAAACCTTGATCTCATTTACTCTCCTCTTATGAAACTTGTCTTGCATTGTTGTTAGCTGGGAATCTTTACATAAAGGACATGGCTTACCATCTCGCTCGTTGGATCTTAGTGACCGCTTCATGAGAGAGATGTTTACCACAGCAAGAAGTCTGGTGAGGGTTGAGCAACTGTTACAGTTGCATGGTCACTGGACAGAAGAAATCTTGAGAAGGCTCTTCCAAAAAGTCGTACTCTGCCTCGGGGGGAGCAATTTCCTGGGGAATAACTGATCTTTGTTTATTTCCTTCTAGAGGAGGGTCTAGTTTTGAAGCCATTTCTATTTTAAAAAGGGGCNACAACTCCGGTAGTGTTTACCTGACTGTATATGTAGAAATCTTCCGAAATATCTGCTCTAAATAATAAAAGTGTAACTAATACCCCCTTGTCAGAAACATCATAAACCACCCTTATCTGGCCATGGCCCGAACTCTGCTCCCTATTATCGATTGTTGTATTAACTGATGAGCCTACTCTTTCAAGTTTTGAGTAGCAGAAACAATCTGTTGTCAAGCTTGTAGTGATAGTTAAATTGTTATAAATGAAATTCCCGTCATTTATTAAGATAGTAGTAATGGAGATGTTGAGTGGTGAATCATAACTCAGCTCATCTTTTGCCAGGATCTGTAGAAGTTTAGCATATTTCACATCAGAAGTACATGTCACAGTCGAGCAGTCATCATTTCTGTCGCACACCAGTTTGGAAATTGCTATACAGTAAAAGAGATAATTATAATAATGATGTGTATGAGTTAGGAATCCTAACTCATACACATCATTATTATAATTATCTCTTATACCATGCATGCAGGTTAGTAATAGCCTTGTTCCCGGGCCTGCAGCCTAAGCCTATAAGCCTACCTGCCTAAGCCTATACCTAACCTAAGCCTATAGCTATAAACAACATTAAGCCTACCGACATGTCAAGTAGGCAGGGAGCCTGTTCTTTATATGTAAGATAGGCGGGGAGCCTGGGAACAAGGCTATGCAGGTAATCATGTGTATATATGTGTCTTACCAGTCTGTCCATGGCTGCATGGTAGGAGAACTGTCATCCACAATGCTGTAGTAAGAATCTCCTTTATTAATGACATCTTTACGATTCAGTGAGCTGAAATCAATTATTGTTTTGCAGCTGTATACTGTTAGACCCTAACAAGCACAGGCTCCATGTATTTACTTTTTTGTTTGTTGCTAAGGAACTAAAAACTATGAATTTTAATTTGACAATACTATAGTGTCATAATTATGAATAACTATTATACTGTAAAATGATTAATTCAATCAAGTTGGCATGCAAGCTGTAATTATGGCACTCGTATGGCCTAATAGCACTTGCTGCACTCGTGCTATTATTTTGCCATACTCTTGGCAGCTGGAGTGCTATTAGCTCCATAATTGCACTCTGAATCATGTGGTTACCTATACTAAAAATTATTGTTATCAGTGGCGTAGCCAGACATTTAGATTGTGTGTGGCTAAAAGGTGGATATTAGTGAAGTCACACTCACTTCCAAGAGATAGTTGGTGATAGAAGGCCCATGATCCAGTTGACCAAGAGGCAATTATAGTTGGATTTATGGTGAACTTGTATCATAGAATGATTTATATTGTACTATCATGCATATATATGCACTAGAACTTTACCTATCACTGTTAGATCTACTAAAATGTAGCTAGTCTAAGATCCAGTATGCTCAAGATATATGCCGGTGGGCATCAAATCATAGAGGAGTGGCTAGGGATTTGGAGTAGTTAGGTGTGGCTTGAGCCACAGCTAGCCACACCCTGGCTACGCCACTGTTGTTATGAACTATGAAAGTAATGAAACTAATGTTTTGCTTCTATTCATACCATTTAATTTGTTTATTTTCTTATTTTGCTTAAATTTGTTTTCTGTTCAGCTCAATTCCATTCTAGCTAGTATTGTGAATTAAGACACAGCTGCTAATAAAATGGTGGCTACTGCACTCTTCTTCATTGGTGAGGTACCAGCAGTAATTGCCATGGTAGTACTCATTCATCAGTCAGTTCATGATAATAATGATGCAGATAATCAATTCACTAATAGTTTGCACTCTTTTTCAATCAAAAGCGAAACAGAAGCTTAGTCTTTTTTTTTTTTCAAGTTTGGTTTTGTTTTTCTTTTCATTGCATTTATTGTTTTGTTTGTTTTTCATCTGATAAATCATTGCATGCGGTTCACAAAATTATTAATCATTATTATTCACTGTTGTTTTTCGTGTTCTATTAATATTATATTGGAGTACTGTGTTGTGTGCCCTGTGATATATATCAATAATTATAATAAATCTATGTTAAATTACTATGCTGAGCAATTAACACTTAATATATTAATATAAACAGCATTCAATCTGATAATAATAATACTAGTTCTCATCGACTAGTATAATACAAAGTAAGTTATTACATAGTAATACACACAAACAATTAAGACTTGGCTAAACAGTAAGTTGCTGTAGGGTGAGTCAAAACAAGGCTAAAGAGACCAGCAAGAAAGAAAATTAACAGCGAGTAATGCCATGCAGTTCATACACAAATTAACCACAAAGCATAAACCCACAATATCAATATGTCATGCATGTATAAGTAGAAATAATTATAATAGAAAGTTAGATCTTTATAATTCAATTCCAGGGTAGATTTATGAGAATCGTACCAGCTACCATTGCTGCTACCAAAATTGTGGCTACTGAATTCATCTTGCACATACTACCAGCACCGTTGTCGGTTGTAGTAGCTTGTGTGTGTGTGTGTGTGTGTGTGCATGTGTGTGTGTGTGTGTGTGTGT
>CAXIPT010000004.1:6449310-6587251 GCA_964030475.1 Tethya wilhelma | reverse complement strand
ATGCCTGCATGTGTGTGTGTGTGTGTGTGTGTGTGTGTATGTGTGTGTGTGTGTGTGTGTGCGTGTGTGTGTGTGTGTGTGTGTGAGAGAGAGAGAGAGAGAGAGAGAGAGAATTAGAATGTGTGTCAACTAGCTCATAAAAGAATATAGTATTATACCTGGCATCACACGTAGCTGCAGGTATCATCTCGGAAACTCCCTATCTGGGCTTGCACACTGAAATCTGTAGCATTCACTTCCCTCAGTAGTAGATTTTCTTGCACAAACTCATGATTAGAACCATTAAGATACACCCTTATCTGCTCAAACAGCATGTTGGGGGGTGCCTCTACCACACTGTTGGCAAACAGTCTATTAATAATATGGAAACAATCAATGGGAACTGGTAAAACAGCCGTTACAGTCACACCATCAATAGCGGATGAATCGTCTCTATATAACGGTGACATTGAAGCTCGGTTGCTCATAACACTGGCCTTCAGTGTACCATTAGAGATAAGGTGAGGTTTCCATTGTGTTGAATATCAGAGGTGCAGGTGAGAACAGAACAGTCCTCCACTTCTCTTTCACAAGTAAAGGAGGACACACTAAATGTGGCTGGTATCAATAATATTTTAATGTGAGTTTTATGACTACTGACATGTTATGCAAGTCATACATGAATGTATTGGGAAAGTTGATAAGGCATTGCTTATACCCAGCAGCACAACTACAAAAATTACATCTTTATACTTGTGCACATGTCTTTCATAATAATTATTATAATCTAGTTGTATATTATACCTTGGCACTTGTAAAAGACAGATATCATTAACAAGACAGCTACGAGTTTCATCTTGTGATTATTCTTGAACAGCTATATACTAGTACCAGAGTTGTTTATTCTGCTAGTCACGTGCACACCTTTGAACTCAGGATGTGGGAACCAGGACAGGATATTGCTTGTACTATAACGACAAATCACATTCTTGCGGTTTATTTAACGCGTACCTATAGCTTAGGTGCACCTAGCTTAGGTGCTTGCTGTACAAACTGTTTACTCTTGCAATTGCAAGTTGGTCTAAGTGATCTTACAAGTGCTGTGATAGTATTGTGTCCTTTTGTAGCATATGATACTTCCTTGTTTCCTACATTACTTGTAGGCTTTCTCCTCCACACCTCAAAGAGTTTGCATTTCCTTTCTGCAAGCTAATAGCAAAGTGTTTTCAGTGTGACAGTCCACCATTGTTAAGTTGTAATGGGGGTCATACTGACTCAAAACTGCATTGGTGTTATATTAGTGTGATCCAGATAAAGGATTTCAAAGCAAGCCAACAGATCAATCTCCAAAGTCTTGAGCAAAATACCTACTTATTTGTGGACAATCTAAAGTGTCAAAGTTTCTTACATTGTCCAACTGAAATCAAGCTACTAATTCAGTAAATTGAGCTGACTTCATAAGATCAAGCACCGTTAAAATTAATAGCTAGAATGTTGAGAAATTCTCCCACAACTACCAGTCAATCAATTGGAGGTGAGGATGATAGTCCAAATGTTTATGATGATATCATACCAATGCCAAGAAATGCCAGATCCAAGAGCCCATGTATTTTCAGAATCTATCAATCCCCTGGTGACAGTGATAAGCCTAGTGTGTATGACGATGTGGAACTAGTGTCTCGAGATCTAATAGATTCTACGATGGCCGATATGCACACTGCTACAGTGTATCGATCACCTGGTGAAGGTGATAAACTCGAAGAACAAGACAATGTTGATCGAATATCGAGGGATTCTAAAAGTCTCGGTTCTGAATCAAATTCTCATACTGCTATGACCTACCAATCCCCTGGCAAATGTGATAAGCCCAGTGAATATGACGATATTGAACCAATCTCAAGAGATTCTAAGATCTCTTCTAATGCAGTAGCCTATCTAGCACCCATGGCCAGTGAGAGCAATGAACCCAAAGAATCCAATTTTATTCCAACCAAGCTGATGCCAGTGCAACAACTGAATCTCAATTCTCAAGAATCCGCATTTCATCTTCATGGTGATGAAACAAAGAGTGGTTATGATGACCACCGGAGTCTCTATTATACTACTCGTCATATCTTGTGTGCTTACGTGATAATGGTGATTGTGTTTCTAATGGCTTTTGCAGGACTTGTTCTTTCACTAGTAGTGGCACTAAGAGTGTACTCCCAAACCGACTGTAATTGTGGTAACCTTCAAAATGAAATAAAATCGCTAAAACTGGAATTGAATGAGCTCAGAAGTGAAGTGAACATCACGATGATTCAAAACACTCTCACCACTACTGCCAATGATCTCATTGATCAACGCATCATGGAAGGTGGAACTATTCTTGGTCAAAACTTCTCTGTCGAGTTAAGTGGTGTTAGGCTGTATGATGGATGTGTCACAATGATAGATGGAGAGTGTACAGTATCTCCTGGCCGTACTGTTGATGGAACAACAGTTTGTATTACTCCTGAAGTGCCTGTAGAAGAAGTAAGTTTTATAATGTCCATTTTATGTTAATAATCAGTTTAATTACACCGCATGATGTGTTGCTGCATGTGTAGCCACATAAAAAGTTTAAATATTATGTATGATTGATGATTTATACAGACAGACACATACCTTCTGGATGCTCTCTGTGTAAGAACTGAAAACTCACCAGAAGTTAATCCACTCTCAACACTTCTTGATGTAATCCCTGAAAGAAACAGGATTTTCTGTATCTGCAGTGTGGTGGTACCTAATGCAGCTGCTAATCCATTTGAACACCCAGTCACATGTGGTCTACGGGTGACTAGATGTCCCAAGACACTAGCAATACCAGCAAACATTGTTACTGTAGACAACTAGAGCTTTTATATATAGTCCATGCACTATATAATTATAGCTGGCATATATACTTTGTTACATATTAACAGAATCAATATATAGGAGGTCTGTTCGATTAAAAATTTTAATTCTACATCTTTAATGTTAGTCACTACATTGTATGTTATCCTGACTGTATCTTTAAAATTAATTGTTGGCAACTATTATTAATTTTAATTAGTTGAATGATTATTCATTACAGTCTTGTTTATTAATCACTGTCCAGTATTTCAATAACTTTTGATTGCACTGAGTCTTTGTTCGCTTTTAAGTTTAACTTTGCCTGTTTTGTAGATGGTTTGCCGAAAAGAAAGTCAGAATCATCCTTAGAGGCAGCACCATCTCCCAGCAACATGCTGGGCAGCTTTCGTTTCATTGTTCCTTTATCTTTCTCAGTGGCGGATCCAGGGGGGGGGAAGGGGGGGTCAGCTGCACCCCCCTTTAGCCTAGAAATTCAATTATTCATTGTGCTTTTATACGCAAAGTGACTTACTTTAGAATCTTGAATGACAGCCAAATAAGCCTAAAAAGAGAATATCTTGCAAAAAACAGCTAAGAAGACACTTGAGAGAGCTCAGCAGCTACCTTCACCTTCAGCTCAGCAGCTGCGTAGCGCGAGTTCACTCTGCTCAGATTAAAAAATGGGTGGAGCTAAATCACGTGGAATGGGTGTGGTTTACACAAAATGGGCGTGGTTTTCAAAAATTTGCGGCGCGCTTCGCGCGCAAATATTTCTGAACCCCCCATTCTATTTTTCTGGATCCGCCACTGTTTCTTGCTAGCCAGAGAGCTTGAGCTTGAACTATTACATGAGTCATTGTGACTGTCTCCCTTTTTAAGCCATCCACGATCACTACTTAGTCTTTGACTAGGTTTAGAGCTTTTCAATGTACCAGCCTTTTTATACAATACTTCAGAATCTTGCTTTGCAAGTTCTTTCTTTCCACTGCTACACAGCAAAAAATGAATCGTAAAATTGAATTAGTCTAGTTAAATTGACAAGAATATTTTGTCAAAATTTGACTTCTACAACTCAAAATAGCAACNTAAAACTCACAAAAACTTTCCCCAGCACTCGTAGAGAGCGCTAGTGGGAAGCCACCATAGTGCCATTTTTGTTCATCTAACTTACTTACTTACTTACTTACTTACGTACGTACTTCCTAACTGACTTACTTGAAAAGGATTTCCAGAGAACCAGAATGTGTTGAGCCAACTTTGACAGCACAAAGTAAGTTCTTTTCATGGGTACTACATTCCTTGATACTCGTTTTCATCATAAATAGGCCTAAACAAAAACTAGAAAGCTTTAAAACTTAGTGTATAAATTCATGTACTACAATGCAGCCATCTTTGTGGGTAGAGTTCAAAGGTCATTCATTATCTTTGCACGTGGCATTATATACGCATGCGCATTAGCTCCCTCTAGCATACTGAAGTGCATGTAGCTCTTACTCGAGCTTTTTGTAGGGACTTACCAGTCTCTGACAGTCTCCACACTGTAGTGTTGAAAAAAGTGAATGAACAAGTAGTAAAAATTTCAAAAAAATAAGTAGTGTAGGAATGGGCAGTGCGGTAAAAAGTATTGAAACAAGGCATGGTCTCAATTTCGGCACATGACTACTTCATTTTAATGTTCAACTCTTGGCTGGTAATCCAGTTTAAGTTATTATACTTGTCTTTTATAGTTTACTCCATTATTTCAGTAGCCAAGCAATTAGCTATAGTTATATTATAATGTACTGAGAAATTGAACCAATTATGCAGTAATAATAAGCTAGCTACGGTATTATTGTACCGATCATCGCAACACAATGCTGAAAATCCATAATTATAAGTGACCAAGAATAAAAATGAAGTAGTCATGTGCCGAAATTGAGACCATGCCTTGTTTCAATACTTTTTACTGCACTGCCCATTCCTACACTACTTATTTTTTTGAAATTTTTACTACTTGTATATAGTGGGTTGTAAGGGGCTTTTAGTGGTTTGTGAAGCGTGTCCTTATATAGTCGAAATGATTATGTACAAAATTAAAATAGCTAGCAATAAAAGCATGTATGCAAGCATTTTAAATTTATGAATGGTCTGATATTATTATTGCTGTAAGACAGAGCAGTATGTCAAGAAATTCCAAGAGTCTCTCTCCCTCACCCATCAATGATGTTAAGAACCGTGAACAACTGAGCCACGATTCTCAGAGTTTTCAGCTTCATACTGAACCAAAGGATGGTTACGACCGCATCCAAAGTATTTACAAAGCCATTCGTCAAAGAATGTGTGCTTATGCATTTGCGGTGGTGGCAGCATTTTTGATGGCTCTTGCTGGAGTTCTTCTTTCGATAATTGTAGCACAAAGGGTCTATACTCAGACCAACTGTGAGTGTGCTGCAACTCCACAGGAATTCACTAGCCTACAAACCATGTTGATGAGTCGAATTCAGTCACTCAAACAAGATTTGAATGAGCTCAGAAGCGTGGTTGATGCTAACATAACAACTATTCAAGACAATGTCACTACTACAGCCAACGATCTTCAAACCATGTTAATCAGCCAGCAAAATGAAATACAGTTGCTCAAGCAAGATTTGAATGAGCTCAGAAGTGCAGCTGAGGTTAATATAACAGCTTTATCATTTGAACTAACACAACAGCTCGATAGCAGTCTCACAACGATTCAAGACAATGTCACCACTGCTGCCAATGATCTCATCAATCAACACATCACAGAAAGTGGAACTATTCTTGGTCAAAACTTCTCTGTCGAGTTAAGTGGTGTTAGACTCTATGATGGATGTGTCACAATGATAGATGGAGAGTGTACAGTATCTCCAGGCCGTACTGTTGATGGAACAACAGTTTGTATTACTCCTGAAGTGCCTATAGAAGAAGTAAGTTTTATGATGTCAATTTTGTGTAATAATCAGATTAATTATTGATTGATGTGTTGCTATTATAGCCACATAAAAAGTTGCATGATTGTTGATTTATACAGACAGACACATACCTTCTGGATGCCCTCTGTGTAAGAACTAGAGACTCACAGGAAGTTAATCCACTCTCAACACTTCTTGATATAATCCCGGAAACAAACAGGATTGTGGTGGTACCTAATGCAGCTGCTAATCCACTTGAACATCCAGTCACATGTGGTCTAAGAGTGACTAGATGTCCCAAGACTCTAGCAATACCAGCAAACATTGTTACTGTATAAATTGTAGAAAACTAGACTCGTGGACTACGAGTGACTATATAGACGTCCCAAGACTTTAGCAATACCAGCAAACATTGTTTACTGTAGGCAACTAGTGCAAGTTTATACCAAGCAGACAGTTTGACTTTAATTATTGTATTTGATCATGCAGACATTTGGATATAGGATCACAATAATAGTGATTAACCAGAAAACTATATAGGTTTCATCATCAGTCTGTATAATTTATACTTCTAGTCTGCTTTTAAGTTGACTCGGAACTGGAGATCTAGACTGTCATTCTTCAAGTATTGAGTGTTTTTCTCCATGTCGAGCCCAAGCTCACTGAGCTTGAAGAACTTGGCTATTCTTCCTTGATGGAATCCTTTCTCCTCTTTATTCCATCTCCCAGTGGTAATCTTCTCATGATGGCCATGGTCTCCTAGCTGGTTTAACAGCTGCACATGTGTTGTGATATGGACTGGTCGGTCTAACTTGTCGTTGTCACCATTTTTCAGCATTTTAAACCATATTCCTATATATTCTAGATGGAATTCACCATATCCATTTGTCTCAACTTTTAGCTTGAACTTACAAGGCCCTGCTCTTGGATTAGAGTAGAATGGTTCACTGTACCAGTCCCCACCACCACCACGTGCCTGATGCTTCTTAAAGTCAGTGAGAGTGAAATCATTGACAGAGAATCCTTGCAAACGGTAAAATCGCTCGCTAACACATTCAAGATGTTGGTCTTGTTGCTTCAAGTGTTCCTGAGTGTTAACCATGCATTGTTGAATGTCAGCGACTTTAGCTTCAAGCCCATCTTGAAACTGTTTGAGCTGTTTCTGAAGATATACAACTTCGTCTTCTTTCTTCTCAATCTGTAGGTTCCTTTCAACTAGTTTTGATTGAAGTTGTGCAATTTGCTCATCCTTTTCTCTCACTTTTTGCTGAATAAAATCCCAATCCTGTTGTTGCTGTTGAAGGTGAGCAATCTGTTGTTCTCTCGTATTCAGTGCTGTTTTCATTTTTTCAATGTTTTGAAGCAGTCTGTTCCTTTCATCCGTATTTTCTCTTGTCAGTCTAAGGATGAGGAGAGTAGCCCTCATGAGATGGTGGTGTTGTCCCTCCTTCATGTGACGGTCAAGGTCTCTACGAGGGACCTTCACATCACAACCTACTTCAGCATACTCACACGTCACTGGCTGGAGAGGACACACCATCAGATGGGACTCCACATCACAACGAGCCACTGAACCAACTTCACAAGAGTTTGGACATATAATTGGATACCGTTGGTACATAATAGTACGTGTTGCTTTATATCATTTTCATTCAGTGAATTAAACTCACAATATTGGCACTTCCATAGTCGCTTTGGACAGGAGTCAGAGTGTTTCCTGACTTCATTCACTTCACCCACCCACCCACATCCATTCTTCTTGTGGGGACAATAAACCTTAATCTCATTTACTCTCCTCTTGTAAAACTTGTCTGGCATTGTAACTAGTTGTGGTTCTTTACACATGGGACAAGGCTTACCATCTCGTTGGATCCTAGAGACAGCCTCTTGGGAGAGATGGTTACCACAGCAAGCAGTCTGGTGAGGGTTGAGCAACAGCTCTATATAGAGTCACTGGACAGAAGAAATCTTGAGAAGGCTCTTCCAAAAAGTCATATTCTGCCTCGGCAGGAGCAATAACCTGGGGAATAACTGCTAGAGGTTATGCAGCATACAAATACTACAAAAAAAACCATTACACAAAATCCTGTTGGAATCATACCAAAAGAGCCCCAGTCTCAGTATGAAAATCACAGTCATGAAATAGTTGTTGAAGATGTTCGAATGGATATGGATATTGTTGTTCCAGTGTACAGGGATTCTATAAATAAATTTTTGATAATCCAAACAGTTGAGAAGAGTGTGGCAAGAAGTCTCATGAATGTGGTTTCCCTCTTAAAGCCCTATGTACCATCCACTATCTCTTGTTCAAGAATAACTAATCGAGACAATAGCCAAATGCGAGACCTTAAGGATCAACTATTTCAATATGGATTCACACTTTGGGATTCAACATGTGCGCCTGGTGGAATAGGAAACTGCTTCTTTAATTCAGTAACACAGTGTATTCTCCAGACCAATTTTTCCCTTTCAAGGATAGGAATAACTGATTACGATGCTAAAAGTCTGCCAAAAACACTCAGAAGTACTTTTGTACAAGAAATCACAAAGGAAAACTTATTACACCATTATACAGAAGCTTTACCACCCTTGAAGTTGAAGAATTTCGTCAAGAAGCTAGCAAATTTCTTACTGATGGCTATTTCAATAGTTGTCTAGGTGATTTAATGCCTCTGGCAATTTCCAATGCTTTAAAAGCCTCTTTTATCATATTCAGACCTAGTGAACATCCATTGTATGTTACTCCAGAAGATAGCACTAGTTTGGGAACTATGTTTCTTGTGTACCAAAGTGATGGAGTGGGACATTATGATGCTGCTATACCTGTGGTTCCCAATCCTGCTGATGTTTGTTCATTTCCTTCAGGAGGAGAGTCTGGTAAGAATTTTGAAGCCATTAAGTTTAGTTTAGAAAGGGGCGGGGCTCAGTCAATGTTGTGCTATTTAAGAGTTAAAACTATTTATAATTATTTTTTAATTGTTAATATTATTACATTGTTATTGGGACTGTGCCTACATATTAATGATATAGATTATTCTTGTTTATTAATCACTGTCAAGTATTTCAATAACCCTTGATTTCACTGAATCCTTGTTTGCTTTCAAGTTTAACTTTGCCTGTTTTGTCGTTGGTTTGCCAAAAAGGAAGTCAGAATCATCCTTAGAGGTAGCACCATCTCCCAGCAACATGCTGGGCAGCTTTCGTTTCATTGTTCCTTTCTCTTTCTTGTTAGCCAGAGAGCTTGAGCTTGAACTATTACACGAGTCATTGTGACTGTCTCCCTTTTTAAGCCATCCGCGATCACTACTTAGTCTTAGACTAGGTTTAGAGCTTTTCAATGTACCAGCCTTTTTTGACGATACTTCAGAATCTTGCTTTGCAATTGCAAGTTGTTTCTTTCCACTGCTAGTGACTAGTTCTTGAGTACCAGCGCTGTGAGACATAGTAGCACTTGAACTGTCTGTCTTACAAACCTTCATAGTCACACGCAAAAGACCTCTCTTCACAGCAATGGTGCTTCTTCCAAGCCCAATGTAACTGATGGTAGAGTATGGAGTAAAGTGAAACTCTTCTTTGAGAATACCATCAAGAAGTGCGCGAAGAAGAATCCTTTCACATTTCACTTCAGGAAGTTTCGTGACTGGTACATGTTTGGCTCTGTTTGTCGTACTCCCGTGTCCTCTCCAACTATCGATCAGCTTCAGAGCTGTTAGTCGTTGGTCCTTGCTCTGAGCGTGCTCAATGATTTCTACGAGTGCACCACAATGTTCGGTAATATCTTCGTCTACTATGGTACAAAATGTCTCTTTGTGGTTCACTTTCGAACTCAGTGTCGTGGTATTTGCTTCACCACTGCTAGACGAAGATGCTGTTTGTTTCTCGTTTCTGTAGCATATGTCACACTGTTGGTGACAGTCTGTCGGCTGCCATGTTTCACCAAAGGATTTGGCTATCAGTGCTCGTCGACATTCGACTTCATTCAAACAGTAGTTCAGCATCGTGTATAGATTGGGAAGGCCTGAATGGAATGAAGGAGGAGTAGGGTATTGATGATGAAATTGAGAGAATGATTCTTTTTTCCCTTCATATTCATGCATGTGAAGCAAAGGATTGGGTATGGGCATTATATAGAATAATATAGTCTAAATTAATTCTGATGTACCTTAGAGTAATTTTGTTTGTTTGTTGTAAAAACTCTGACAGCTTAAAGGGAGCATACTTATGATAAGCCTTTAATAGAATAGTTTCAGCTCACTCAACAAGCTCATATAAAACACATATTATCGACTATATGCACATACATTAAAATATTATTCTAGCTTAATTGCATACCTGTGTGTTCTGTGAAGACCATGGTACTCTGTCGAAAAGCGTCACCAGCTCTGAAGTAGAGGACACAATGTGCTTGCTGTCCATCCCTGCCTGCCCTACCACTCTCCTGGTAGTAGTTCTCCATGGACTTGCTGATGGTATGGTGAAGGACAAAGCGAACATTTGGCTTGTCTATACCCATACCGAATGCAACGGTTGCAACAATCACCTGTATATGGAAGAAAAATACGGCAATTGAGAATTGATCAACAAGGCTCTTGACAAGAACAATCAGCCACTGGGTATGGACTCTAGTCTTTTCATTTGCTGGTAGATCGGCATGGTAACAGCTAGCTCTGATTCCCTTCTGACACAAGTCCATGCTGACTTGTTCAGTGTCTTTACGCGATAGACAGTACACTATACCTGTGAGATGCATGTGTGTGTGTGTGTGTGTGTGTGTGTGTGTGTACGTGCAATTTAAGAAACTGATGCATACAGGCCAAGAAGTTTCATATAGGATCCGAAGATACATGACTACAAGTTGAGCTAGTACCTATGCAATGGATTCTTTCATATACTTACCACTTTTCTTATCAAACTTTGTCTTAATCAGTGCTGCCATGTCTTCAATCTGGGCCTTGTGAGACGACTGCTTTGCACGAACCTCGTAAAACAAGTTTGTCCGGTTGTACGAGGCCCTGAACACCACACACTCCTTCATCGACAACATATCCTTAACATCTGCCAACACCTTGGACGTAGCAGTTGCTGTGAGACCAAGAATTGGAGCATTGGGAAATTGCCGCTTCAAAATTCCCAAAATCTTGTAATCGGGTCTAAAATCATGTCCCCACTGACTTACACAGTGTACTTCGTCAATGACTATTCGTGCCATTCGTCCCATTTCGTACATCTTTTCCAGTTTCGACATAAACCGTTTACTCTTGGAAATCTTCTCCGGGGTCACATACAAGAGCTTCATAGTGTTGCTCTTGTCTATCATAGCACCGTGAATGTGGTTCACAACCTCTCGACTACAGGAGGCATTCAACATGCACGAATCAATACCTAGACTCTTTACGGACATGAGTTGGTCTTCCATTAGTGAAACCAGTGGCGAGACTACGAGTGTAACACCGTTTGGATTGACAACAGCTGGTAGCTGGTAACAGAGGCTTTTACCTCCTCCAGTCGGCATTATGAGGATGACGTCTTTGTCCGATAGTGTGGCATTGATGCAGGAGAGTTGGAGAGGTCGGAAGGATTCGAGTTTGAAGAAAGTTTTAAGAGTGTTTGTGACTTGTTCGCTCCATTCGAAGACACTATTCTCCCAGTCACAGTCATGTTGGTGGTGGCTACTGGTGCCAGATGATGATGCAGTGCTTGTGGTGCTGATTGATTCAAGCTGAGCTGAAAGGAGTTGCTTTCTTTCCAAAAGTTCTTCCTGTTTCTCTAGCAATCCATCAATCTCCCTCTGCACACACACCAGTTGAGATTCCACCTCTTGCAGCTCCTCCATCAAATCCTGGCTTTCCATCATGCAGCCCTCTGCTCGCGGATAGACTGACCGTTGAACTGTTTAAAGTCGGTAATGATGGTTTGAAACACAAGCTTGAAATAAGCTGTAGTGGGCGTGGCTGCGTTCGTGGTATAGCGAACGTCAACGCATGCGCATGAACGGGCGAAATTTTAAGTTTCAGTAAGAAATCTTTGGGCATCATGCATGATAGGTGACCTGCTGAGCATGATGGGCACAATTTTTAGCGGCATAAAAGGATAGAATAATCAGAGATATGAAAAGCATGATTTATCAATGGCAATGCTTAACGCTTATTATAGTCAAGCGCGGCAGTACGCGGTATTCATGCAGTTTATGAGTATACTCAGTGTTAACTTAACCGTTACTGGATTACCATGATGATCATACTAGCAGACATTCACAATAATGCACAGTCACAATTATAATGACAAATTGACAATAATACAGTATTTACAATGATGAGACTTTCAACAGCTTCACGGTTGCAGTAATGACTTTAGTTCTATATAATTATGCTAACTTGAACAGTCAGACTAAGTCTGATCGAGTTACTATAATAATATTATTATCGTAATTAAAACAAGAATATTATAATATTATATAATTATTAGTAAACCATTATTTAATATCAATGCATTACTGAAGTATGCATCCAGGTTTCTTTTTGATAACATCCATTGCTTTTTCAAACACTTCACTCACTCCTTCATTCATTTTTGCTGAACATTCCACAAAAGCACCCGCACTGATTTCTTGCGCTAATTCCTCTCCTTCTTGAGTTGTAATTGGTTCATGACTTGAATTTGTGCGTTTATCTATCATAGTGCCAACCAATACTATGGGGACTTTTGGACAGTGGTGGCGAATTTCATGTATCCATGTTGATTTAACGTGTTCATAAGAAGAACGATCAGTGACAGAATAGGTGATCAAGATGACATTGGCACCAGAATAAAAGAGCACACGCATGCCGTCATTTATAGCGGTGTCCCATAGCTCAACTTTGTAATCCACCTCTTTCATTTTGAAATTTACCACACAATGGTCGGCCTGCTGAGGGAATTTATTATTTGCAAATACTTGGAGGAGGCATGTCTTTCCAGTTGAACCATCACCAACAATGACAATTTTTTTGTAGGGAACGGTTTGTAACCGTGTCTTGGTTCTAGATCTGACTTGTGACATTCCTCGACCACTGAGAGGCTTGGCTGTCCCAGGCTGTTGCATGATTACAACAATACAAAAAAAGCCACATATAATTATTATGTTTGCACATACATTCATAATATCATTTAATAAGCGAATATACATGGAGAAGCAATAAAATATAAATTTCAAAAAAAAAAAAAAATAAGCAGCGTAGGAATTGGGCAGTGTTGTTCAACACTATACAGTGAGGAGACTATCAGAGACTGGTGCATGAGTCATTTTCATTTCTGATCCTTTAGTTTTTGTTGTAAAACCAACGGTTGAAGGCTTAATTTTGTTTGACTAGATTTTTATGGCGACCAACATTTTGTATTGAGTTTATGGGACAGTCGGCCCATTCCTACTATACGTACTACTGTACGTATGATACACTCTTTTACACTGTGCATGCATATAAATGTGCTATAGCTAGTTGAGTGCGCTGAGGCTTATGCACCATCGGTACCTTCATTTTCTTTGTGCATTCTGACTGTCACGTGATCATTTAGATCTGCGCATACGCAGTAGTAAATAATGAGATAATGAGAAAAATTCAAACTCCAAGAAAAATCATGCATGCGGGCGGTTGATGAGAAACTATATAGTATTCAACAAATGTTGGCCTAACGTGCAACATTTATATATGCATGCAAGTGCATATAGTGACACAGCATACAATATTAACAAGTAGTAAAAATTTTATAAAAATGAGAGGTGTAGGAATGGGCAGTGCGGTAAAAAGCAATGAAACAAGGCAAGTCTCTGAATTTCAGCACATGACTACTTCATTTTCATGCCTGAGTCGATTGCAAGTTTGAATTCCATTATTATAGATGTCGGTCATTTGGCTCATGAGTCAATGTAAGCAATCACTTGACCAATTTGGATGAAGTAACAATTCATTTAGAATGTAGATACACAAAGAGTAGGGCACAAAAAATGAAGTAGTCATGTGCCGAAATTCAGAAACTTGCCTTGTTTCACCACACTGCCCATTCCTACACCTCTCATTTTTATAAAATTTTTACTACTTGTTCATTCACTTTTTTAAACACCAAGGTGCTCAGTCTCTACAAAAGCCAGAAGTGTACATTTGATGCGCATGCGCATTAATGCATACAAACCACGTGGTCTATTGACGACCTTTACCTACATCAAAATGGCTAAATAAAAGTACAGCATTTTATATCGAAAGTTTCAAAGCTGCCTAGATTTTTGTTTGCTGCCTTTTCGCCAGCAAACGAGTCGAAAAGGACGTACTTTGCATGAAATGAAGGGATCAAGTCCAGTACACGGACCCATGCGCGAAATTTATTAAAACGCGCGTACGATCAATTGTGCATACACTCGCGAAAATTATATTCACGACTGTGGTTTAATGACGTAGTCATACTATTTCCAGTTAAAGTGCAGCATGTATCAGCTCGTGTATCAGTGTATTGTGATGGTGTATGATACAGCTGATAGAAATAGGAGAAATGACCCAGCTGATAGGATTATGGGGACTGAAAAATGCTGAGAAGATGCCGGGAATTGAATATATTGTTATTGACTTTGAAAGGTGGGGGTAAATATTTAATTGTTTTGATTGAACTGTCAGATTATAAATATGAACAGATGAAGTAAATTATGACTATAGTTATGGATATTTAAGTTTTATATCTCTGCATATGTTGTGGAATGCAGCATAACAGGTTTTGCCATGGCGTTCAAACCACATAAACTCATCAAGATATGATGGCAATTGAGAGCGGTGGCAACCCTTCATTCTCTTAAGCTTTGTCTTCACCCTGTTCCAATAACTCTCTATTGTTTGAGTGTTGACACCAGTTGCCGGATCTACAAAGTGCTGGGAGTGATTGACAACTCGATGCCTTGAAACATTAGGGAGGTTTCGTACACGACAATAAGCACTCCACTCATCACTCCAAATTTCAGTGCCGGGTTTGCAGTGTGCTTGGATAATTGGAAGTAGAGTAGCAGCATCACGACTGCTCACAACTTCCATCACACCAGTTGCAGGACTAGTACTGGTATCCACCATGCCAAACACCCACACAGGGTTTGATGATGCTCTACCTAGCCTCGTTCCCAGGCCCAAAAGAGAGGGCCTGGTACACACTGTTTGCGCATGCGCATAATTATCCAATTTCTGATAATTTTGCATACTATCGTGTAACGTCCGNAGTCGAGTCCACAAGCCAAGTCAGCCAAGTCAACTCAACTTAAGCTCCAATCTTGTTTAATACCTGAACATCATGTCTAAAGGTGTGGCAGATGGTTATGCAGAATGGTTAGGAGCAAAACCGTTCGCTTGGAGCTCAGATAGTCGGCCAACTGAATCAGAAACTAGTCCTTTCGAAATTGCCACAAAACCAACTCATGCATATGTAGGAGTGCCGACTGAGGTTGAGCGTACAAAGCCTAAGGAAACAGTTGGGATTATTGGTGCCGGGATGAGTGGCTTGTATGCTGGACTGCTTCTCAAGGAGTACAATATACCGTTTCGCATATTTGAAGGAAACACTCGTATTGGCGGGCGAGTTTATACTTGTCGTGACGGATTTGAACAGGAAGGAAAATACCAATATTTCGAAGCAGGAGCAATGAGAATTCCATGTATACCTTCGCAACAGCCTCTTTTTGAGCTGATTGAATACCTTAATACTAATCCAGCACCTGAGAAACCTGAGCTAAATCTCATTGAATATTACTACAAAAATGACAAGGGAAACTTAGTATACGTAAATGGACAGAGGATGACGCTTCAGGAAGCAAATGATAATCCAGAAAATCTTGGTTTTGTTGGTTTGAAACCTGAAGATAAAAAAAAGACAGCAGATTCACTTATGGATGAGGTAATGCAACCTTTACTGAAGGAATTCCAACAAGGAAAGGAAAAATTCTTTAAAAAGTATGATCGGATGTCTTTGCGATACTATCTTGGAAGCTATGAATCTGGCCCTAAATGGTATGCTGAAAAAATCGACTATGTTGAGACAATGACATCAGGTTCAAATGCATTCATTTATGGTCTTGTTGAAAGTGTTATCGAGTTTGATGACTTTAATAGCTCTCCAAATAATAAATGGATGACAATCGACGAAGGAATGAGTCGCCTTCCTGAAGCTTGCGCTGCCGAAATAGGTAAGCAAAATATCACTACTGGAGCAATTGTCTACAAGATCACTAAACTCGATGATGGAAAGATAAAATTGACGTACAGCACTGACGGTCAAATTCCAAGTCAGTCACCAAAAAGTGAGACGTTTGACAAAGTTCTTATTACCATTTCAAATGCAGTGCTTCGAATGATAGACAGACCCCGTTGGTCTTCAATTAAAGAGGGGGCTATTCGTGTGTCCAACATACAACCATTGTACAAGATTGGATTACAGTTTAAGACAAGGTTCTGGGAAGGCAATCATCCTAATCCAGCTTACGGTGGACAGTCAACTACAGATACACCTTCACGATGGATCGTCTATCCCTCATATGATTTGGGAAGTTCAGGTAAGGGAATCCTTTTAACATACTCCTGGTCCACAGATGCCCTCAGTGTATTGCCAGCATCAGACAAAGAGAGGAGAGACATTGCTTTACGTGACTTGCAAGAAATATATCCAAACGTGAACATACTTGATCAATATTTAGGTTGTAAGAGTGTTCACTGGGCAGCCGAGTGGGGCACTGGTGTTGCAGATTTTCTTCCTGGACAATTTACTCAATTGTTTCCAGCCCTAAAGAAAAATGAAGGGAACATTTACTTTGCTGGCGAACACATCGGCATACGACATGGCTGGATAGTTGGAGCACTGGATTCCGCTGGACGTGCTTGTAAGCAAATGTTTCCACGCCTAGTATTCACTTTGCCAAAGAAAACAACTTTCACAACTACTGCCAATGGGAACAATAATTAACCTTACCCTTACTGTATTACCTTACAGTTTGTCAATGATTTGTTTGCAAACTTCAGAAGAATTGAAAGTTTAGGTAACTATAGTTTGACTTTTTGATTCTTTAGTTTAATAATAATAATTATTATTTATATTGTATTCCCAGTACGGTAGTACTGGGTACACAGGAATGGCACGGATGGCCCATTAGCACAATACAAATATTCACGCGAATAACTCTGCAAAAACTGAGCGCTTAGCACTAAAAGGCTTCTAAAGCTACTATTTAGCTCTTTCTCTTTCTAATGAGCCCAAAAACATGGCCTAAAACAATCGCTANTTTGTATATTCGTGCGTTAAATTTTCGCGCGTTGACGTTCATACCACGAACGCAGCCACGCCCACTACAGCTTATTTCGTCAATTTCAAGCTTGTGTTTCAAACTATCATTACCAACTTTAAACAGTTCAACAGTCAGTCAATCGAGGGCATGATGGAAAGCCAGGATTTGATGGAGCAGCTGGAAGAGGTGGAATCTCAACTGGTATGTGTGCAGAGGGAGATTGATGGATTACTAGAGAAGCAGGAAGAACTTCTGGAAAGAAAGCAACTCCTTTCAGCTCAGCTTGAATCAATCAGCACCACAAGCACTGCATCATCATCTGGTACCAGTAGCCACCACCAACATTGTGACTGGGAGAATGGTGCCTTCGAATGGTGCGAACAAGTCACAAACATTCTTAAAACCTTCTTTAAACTCGAATCCTTCCGACCTCTCCAACTCTCCTGCATCAACGCCACACTATCGGGCAAAGACGTCATCCTCATAATGCCGACTGGAGGAGGTAAAAGCCTCTGTTACCAGCTACCAGCTGTTGTCAATCCAAACGGTGTTACACTCGTAGTCCGGGCTCTCCGCTGGTTTCGCTCATGGAAGACCAACTCATGTCCGTAAAGAGTCTAGGTATTGACTCGTGCATGCTGAATGCCTCCTGTAGCCGAGAGGTTGTGAACCACGTTCACGGTGCTATGACGGATAAGAGCAGTACTATGAAGCTCTTGTACGTGACTCCGGAGAAGATTTCTAAGAGCAAACGGTTTATGTCGAAACTAGAAAAGATGTACGAAATGGGACGAATGGCGCGAATAGTCATTGACGAAGTACACTGTGTGAGTCAGTGGGGACACGATTTTAGACCCGACTACAAAATTTTGGGGATTTTGAAGCGTCAATTTCCCAACGCTTCGATTCTTGGTCTCACGGCAACTGCTACGTCCAAGGTTTTGGCCGATGTTAAGGATATGTTGTCGATGAAGGAGTGTGTGGTGTTCAGGGCCTCGTACAACCGGACAAACTTGTTTTACGAGGTTCGTGCAAAGCATTCGTCTCATAAGGCCCAGATTGATGACATGGCAGCACTGATCAAGACAAAGTTTGATAAGAAAAGTGGTAAGTATGAAAGAATTCATTGTATAGGTACTAGCTCAACTTGTAGTCATGTATCTCCAAGCCTCATCCCTTTAGGAATCATTCAGTTTTTGTAAAGGAAAAAATTAAACAGTAAAAAACTAAAGAAACGGAATATTTTGATGGAGTCTATATGAATCTCCTTGGCCTGCATGCATCAGTTTCTTAAATTACATTCGCACACACGCTCACACACACACACACGCACACACACACACACACACATCTCACAGGTATAGTGTACTGTCTATCGCGTAAAGACACTGAACAAGTCAGCATGGACTTGTGTCAGAAGGGAATCAGAGCTAGCTGTTACCATGCCGATCTACCAGCAAATGAAAAGACTAGAGTCCATACCCAGTGGCTGCAAAACAAAATACAGGTATATATACTATATTATGCTAACATCTGGTTCTAGTCAGGTTCCATAATCTTTATCTATACTCTTGTAGTTGTGTGTGTATGTGTGTGTGTGTGTGGTTGGGTGAGTATAAAGCTAAATCAAAATTTGCTTTTAGCACATACAAAACTAGATGAAGATTATAGAGCCTGGCTAGATTAAAAGCATTGTACAGCATATGATGGGCAAGAAATGTAAAACTATCTGAAATTCGCTTTAAAATTATTCTTGTCAACAACCTCATTGATCAATTCTCAATTGCTGTATTTTCTTCCATAATTATACAGGTGATTGTTGCAACCATTGCCTTCGGTATGGGTATAGACAAGTCAAATGTTCGCTTTGTCCTTCACCACACCATCAGCAAGTCCATGGAGAACTACTATCAGGAGAGTGGTAGGGCAGGCAGGGATGGGCAGCAAGCACATTGTGTGCTCTACTTCAGAGCTGGTGACGCTTTTCGACAGAGTACCATGGTCTTCACAGAACACACAGGTATGCAATTAAGCTAGAATAATCTTATTAATTTATGTGCATAGCCGATAATATGTGTTTTATTTTAGCTTGTCAACTGAGCCGAAACTATTCCATTAAATGCTCATCATAAGTATGCTCCCTTTAAGCTGTCAGAGTTTTTACAAACAAACAAACAAAATTACTCTATGGTACATCGGAATTAATTTTAGACTATATTATTCTATATAATGCTCATACCCAATCCTTTGCTTCATATGCATGAATGTGAAGGGGGAAAAGAATCGTTCACTCAATTTCATCGTCAATACCATACTCTTCCTTCATTCTTTTTAGGCCTTCCCAATCTATACACGATGCTGAACTACTGTTTGAATGAAGTCGAATGTCGACGAGTGCTGATAGCCAAATCCTTTGGTGAAACATGGCAGCCGACAGACTGTCACCAACAGTGTGACATATGCTACAGAAACGAGATACAAACAGCATCTTCGTCTAGCAGTGGTGAAGCAAATACCACGACACTGAGTTCAAAAGTGAACTGCAAAGCGACATTTTGTACCATAGTAGACGAAGATATTACCGAACATTGTGGTGCACTCGTGGAAATCATTGAGCACGCTCAGAGCAAGGACCAACGACTAACGGCTCTGAAGCTGATCGATAGTTGGAGAGGACACGGGAGTATGACAAACAGAGCCAAACACGTACCAGTCACGAAACTTCCTGAAGTGAAATGTGAAAGGATTCTTCTTCGCGCACTTCTTGATGGTATTCTTAAAGAAGAGTTTCACTTTACTCCATACTCTACCATCAGTTACATCGGGCTTGGAAGAAGCATGATTGCTATGAAGAGAGGTCTTTTGCGTGTGACTATGAAGGTTTGTAAGACGGACAGTTCGAGTGCTACTAAGTCTCACAGCGCTGGTACTCAAGAACTAGTCACTAGCAGTGGAAAGAAACAACTGGCAATTGCAAAGCAAGATTCTGAAGTATCGTCAAAAAAGGCTGGTACATTGAAAAGCTCTAAACCTAGTCTAAGACTAAGTAGTGATCGTGGATGGCTTAAAAAGGGAGACAGTCACAATGACTCATGTAATAGTTCAAGCTCAAGCTCTCTGGCTAGCAAGAAAGAGAAAGGAACAATGAAACGAAAGCTCCCCAGCATGTTGTTGGGAGATGGTGCCAAGTCTAATGATGATCCGTCTGATTTTCTTTTTGGCAAACCTACAAAACAGGCAAGGCTAAACTTAAAGGCAAGTAAGGAAATGAAATGTAAAGTTATTGAAATACTCGACAGTGATTAATCATATGTAGATGACAGCATTGATATTGTTGAAAAATTATTATCTATGATTTTTTTTTAGTTGTTATTAACCCTTGGTGCGCGCATGCGCAGCAAGGGTTACAGTAGTCGTTTTGTATGTCTGTCTGACAGATTTTTTCTGCACTCTATATCTCAAGAACGGAAGGCCCAGTCTTCAAAAGCGGCATACTAAGGTAAAATAATCGATATTGTCTAAAAAAATTACACGTAGCATTCAACAAAACCTTGTAGTTCCTGAGATCTGAGGCTTTTCAGCCTCTCTGAGCGCTAAGCTTCGAGGCCACACCTGCTAATCACGCCCATTTCTTAGTGTGCGTTATTTTGAATTAATTAGAGGATGCCCAGTTTCACTTGGCAGAAGCATGCAGAAGGAGTTGAGGGGCAACTAACTTACTTTGTAGGTAAACTTTAGCAAGCAATAACACTATACTCTTATTAATCATGCTGTTTTGCATATTATAAGCCCATGTTTTGAATCTAAGGCATGACAGAGCTGATGCCATAGACTGATGAATCACTGCCCCGGAGTCATGTCATGTGAACTTGCCAGCTAGTACAGTGCTAGTACTCTGACTATATCTTTGCAGTTAATATATAGATGATCAGATCATTGTTAATGACCATTATTCTCTGTGTAGCCGGTCAGTCTGCGGCCAGTGCCAGCCTCCCGGTCCGCCGGGGCATCACAGTTCAGTATAATATAACTGTAGCTAGTATCCTCTGCTGGGCCCACTGTTCATCGTACTGGTAGCTAGATTGTCATGGGTGATACACTGAGAGCAATATTAAACAACAACTGCAAATAAGTCTTTTGTTAGAGCTGCTTCACATCAAGTATGTTTATAATATCTTGTGAAAGAGCCCGTGTATAGCTGCTGCATGATAAGAGCTCCAGCAAACATAACTATTTCTGCATTTTAGCACTTGTATAGCCTGACAATGTATTGTATTGGTAAGGCACCAAGGGTTAAGCACCTTGGTGCCTTCATTTCACCTGCTTCGTGAAGGTCAAAAGTCCATCTGGTTTGAGAATGCTGGTAGAAAAAATTGAATAACTTTATAAAAATAATATCTAACCGATTTCAAAAGTTCAAACACCATTGGAAAGCGCTTGTTCTCCCTGTTCTTTTGGTTGCTTTTCCAGCTTCTTACGCCTTACCAATCAAAAGTTAGCTATTTTGCCCCAGTATAAAAAAATATTGCTCATTATTTTACTTCTGGCGGCATTCTCAAAGCAGATGGATTTTCGCTGGGCGGAAAAGGCGGGGTCTAGGACTAAACAAGTTATGTCGCTAGGATCGTATGCGCGTGCGTGGATTGCGGTTTGCGCGCGCTGCGACTACAATAGGCGTGGAGACGAGGCTAGAATCAACCTCAATTAAAATTCTGATCAAACTACTTCTTTCTCTTGAAGTTACTAGTCTCTGTGTGAACCTCACTCTATACTCCAGGATTTTGAAAAGTACAATGGCTGACCCCACAATAATGTACGACTTAATTGTAGTAGGTGGTGGCCCAATGGGGCTCTCAACTGCGTACCATTGTGCTAAGTTAGGTAAGAAGGTTTTACTCCTCGAAAGATTCATACTTTTCAACCAGTCAGGTAGCTCTAATGACTTAGTACGAATGTTTCGCACAATGTATACTGAGGATTATATGGCAGACCTAGCCCATAAATCGTTGCATCATTGGGACAAACTGGAAGAAGATGCTGGTGTTAAGTTGAGGGAAATGACCGGACTACTAAATTTTGGTGATCCGAATTATAAATCAGGACCTGAAGGAAACCTCAAAGATCCGATAAAAAATCTTGATTGTCTTGGAATGAGCTATCAAGAATTAACATCAAAAGAAATAGAGCAACAACTTCCATTCAAAAATCTGCCCACAGCTTTTGAGGGACTGTGGGCACCAGACAATGGCATCATTAACGTGCCACTTGTGCTACGAAAACTAGCAGAACTTAGTGTTAAGTATGGTGCTGTTCTCAAGGAGTATTCTCGGGTTCGGAAGATTAATGTCCTTGCAAATGATGAAGTAGAATTTGAAGTTGAAATCCAAAGTGCAGATGGTGGTCTGTCAGTGGTGCATGAAAAATATCTTGCCCATAAATGTGCTATTACTCCTGGAGCATATGTGAATCATATCCTTGAGCCGTCATTTAACATCACACTCAACATAGACATCTGGGAATTAACCAGTGCCTAGTTTGCCTGCGATTCTCAGCTGGTTTATCACAAAGAAGTACAAGCAGAGCCAAATACACTAAAAGCCTTGGAAGGTCAACCATTCAAGTGTATGTGGTTTCAGTTTGCTGAAAATGATGATGGTGCAGACAGCAACACCTCAAATCTTTTCTATGGCTTTCCTTCTGTACCTTGGGGGCCACCTAACCTAGCTCGCATTGCTATAGATAATGCTTCTCGCCATATCACTGACCCAAACGATAGATTGACCCATCCAAATCAATATGATATTGATCGCACACGAAAGTTTGTCAGAGATCACATGGTAGGCATCAACAATCAACCAACATTTACCGGTTCTTGCCTCCAAACTAACCTTCGACAATATGTTTGTATTGGACTACATCCCCAATCATTCAAATGTTGTCGTGTTCACAGGAGGCTGGGGGTTTAAGTTTGTTCCCCTTATTGGATGCATCCTCAAGGAAATGCTGTTTGATCCAAATGGCACATCTTATGATATATCACACTTCAAAATAAACCGACCTAACGTAATGAAACATGCAACAGAAACTTAATAAACATAATTATTGCACTTAAAGTAATAATTAAACACACATTTAAATTGGTAATGAATATTTTTGTAGATAATAAACAATAGATTTATATAGTAATAATTATTGATTCTGATCTAATAATAAAATTGATGTTATTATTATCTCAGTTGATTAAATCTATGCTAGCATATTAACATGTTACTATAAATAATTTTTGTCATACATACATGCATGCAGTCTCTATATAGTATGTTAAAATTTTGATTGTAAAATTAATAAACCTATAATAATTATATAATTATGCAATACTAGTTTATGATATCTACACATTCTCAAGTCTAATGTCTCACTTCAAGTTTTATTATTATAACAATTAAGTGTCATCTCTTACTAATTTTGAGAAGCAGTTTTGCCTGTGCATGCACTGGTACCATATGATTTTGTTAATAATTAATGTGTACTCAGTCTGATTGACTGCCTTAATTTTTTATGCATTATACTCTGACCCAGGTTTATTTCTTTATTAACACCTGCATGCATGGATGACTGAACATGCATCATTGTTCGCCTCTTTCTTGGTATACGTCTAGTATTATCCACAGCTACACCAGAGAGAGCCCACTGACTCGCATGTAGCCATTGGCCAATAATTATTATAGGATTCATTGGCATGCACAGAGCCACAGACATTATTGTAAATAATTATTGTTATTACTGTAACAGTAACATGTACGATGGCTGAGTTGCCATGACAGTGTTTGTTTGACAGTTAGCATGGATTCATTCATAACTGTTACAGTCATGAATAGTATAATTAACCCCATTTCCTCATGTCAACCCTCCCCTTTTTTCCAACTCAAATATGAGGCTATAAATATTGTGGTAATTCTTGTCAATCTTGTAGCCATTATATTATATAAGTATATCCAGAGCGGTTCAAAAAAAAAATTGTCTGTGACTCATATTTAACAATTATATACACATTATTTTTAATTAACATGTTAATTTTTATGATTTATGACTCTTATAATTATAGCAATAATGTTATCATGTAGCAAGTACTGTTAACATTGTACACACGTGCATGTGATGCCTCACCTGATATTTTATACACCATAATCATAATAATGCATGATAACAATGCGGCTGACATAAAAATTTTGATATGATGAATAATTTATAGGTCAATGATTCATGACATAGCCTCATTTCTAAGTGGGAAAATAGGGGAGGGTTAACATGAGGAAATAGAGTTAAATTACTATTCATGACTGTTATGAACATACGTAAATGATTATCATAATAACTGTCACGTCAAAAACAAACATAACACTACATGTCATAATATAATCACAGTCACACCACTCTTGTACAATAGTTCGATTTCCAATGGGAAACCCCCCCCCCCCAAAATACATATCAGCCTATAAGGTAAGGTGACTGATACCGTATAGCGGGAAATTTTCCCAGGTCCAAATTTTCGCGATAAAGCATGTAGGAACGCTAGTTCGTTTTTTCGCGGTTCAAATTTTCGCGGATTCTACGTTCAGCAATGACGTACGTGCGCAAGCGCTATTCGAGTCACGCGTTCAAATTTTCGCGGTCAGGTCGCCACAGCGAAAATCGCGAAAATTTGAACCCTGCGAAAATTTCCCGCTATACGGTAGCATGCATTGAGCAATTTTTGGATGTAACACTGTGCATGAGCCAAGAGGGCGGAGTAACAGGAGTTGCTCAAAAAGCCAGCAGGCATACATGCAGTGATATTTTTCTGGGCTTTCCTACAAGCAGCCTTATTTGTTGATCATAACATGTGAGCTAAGCTCAGCTCACATGTTATGATCAACAAATAAGTATTTTGCTTATGCCAGCAGAAGTTTTATCTGGCCTATTAAATTTTTGGCATAATAATATTATATATATTATACAAGTTCGTGTCCATTAATTTTGCGTACTTACATGATAACATAAATCAGCCAGTATTCATGGATGCTGCATTCTTACTCTATGGGGAAAAAAAGGGGAGGGTTGACATGTTCAGGAAATGGGGTTAAATTACTATTCATGATTTGTTATCATGAATAGATGATTATCATAACTGTCAAACAAACACTCTCATACAATGAATCATTCGTGATGACACCACTCTTGTAGCCAATGGTTCGATTTCTGGCAGATGATTTCTGATACTAGGAAAATAATCCACCTTATGTGCTCATGGTGCATGACATTGTTACATCCAAAGATTCATCAGTCACCTTATAAGGCTGATTCATATTTGCTTAAAAATGCCTTCATGCAGTCATATTTAGTGGGCTCTCCTACATTTGCAGCTCACACGTTATGTTCACCTAATAAGTATTTCTATAGTTGCTATAATTATATTTTGTGCTCATGCCAGCATATTGTGCTCTATAGACAAGCTCAATTGGATAGATAGCATGCATGAATCAGCCAATTAATATTCATGGAATACTATTTTTATGTGCATTTAGAAGTTTGATATTGTCAGCCTATAGTATTCAATCACCAATGCTGCTTTAACAGGATGTGAGGCAAGAACTAGAGAAACAGAAATTGTGACAGCCAAACTGGGCTTCAGTGAAATGTTTCATACTAACAGTTAAATTCAAAGTGTTTAGCTGATATGTGTACATCATTCTCATACTGTATCTCCATAAAAACAATATCCCAAATGACCATGCACACATCAGATTTGATGGAGAATCTGTTGTACATGGCTGCCATCCACTTAAAACAATTGTATTCTAGTATTACAAAAGGGGAGGGTTCAGACAGGAGGAAATAGGATTAAATTACTATTCATGACTGATAACATTCATGAATAAATTATTATCATATAACTGTCAAACACTCTCATAATCATGAGATCACTCTTTTTCTTCATTCTAACTGAATGGGAAAAAAGGGGAGGGTTAACATGAGGAAATGAGGTTAATTACTATTCATGACTGTTTAATTATAATCATAACTGTCAAACAAACATGGCAAATCAGCCCACTGTGATGTTACACAATGTCAGCACACCCCTCTTTCCGATATAACTACATGCAGGCGCAGTATCAAACTATACTATGAATGAACCCCTGGTTATTTCCGAGTCTCATAGTGACTCTCTAATTGAAAGGTATGGGTAAAATCAGTAGAGTTCAAGGTTTAGAATAGTGTAAGACAAAACTGTTTTGTGTCCTGAATAAGCTGTGACATCGGGGAAGATAGCAAGTCATGTCAAAGTTTTAAGTAGACAAGGAAGACTGATATTTATAACACCACGGTAGTGAAACTTTCTGAAGTGCTGAATAATATTCATTTATTCACCACAACTACAACTACTAAATGATATGCAATGACATGATTACTGCACAGCATTTTTGCCGCAGGTATACCGGTACTAAGGGTTAAAACCACGTGGTTTCGCGCATACGCAGTAGTGGGCTTGATGGACCAATCAGATCATAATTTGAGATTTTGGGAATTTATATAAAAGAAGCCGATCCGCGATCGTGATTACTAATTGTCGAGGCACGCCGGCGATAACACTTACTCAAATTCGTTCTTTCGTTCCAACTTAACTTACCGTGACCATGTCTAATAGTGTGGCAGATGCTTATGCAGAATGGTTAGGAGGAGAAAAACCTTTTGCCTGGAGCTCAGATACTCCGCCAACTAAATTTGGCCCCCGCGAAGTTGGCAAATCACCGACTCATGTGCACGCCGTACAATATGCTGCAACACGGGATACACCTGTCAGTGAGCTTCCACCAGTGCCCAAAGAAAAGGTTGGGATTGTTGGTGCCGGGATGAGTGGCCTGTACGCTGGACTGCTTCTCAAGGAACAAAATATACCCTTTCACATCTTTGAAGGGAGCCAAAAGCGCCTTGGCGGAAGAGTTTACACTTGTCGTGATGGATTTATTCATGCGGGTAGCTACCAATATTTTGAAGCTGGGGCAATGAGAATTCCATGCACAAAGTGGCAAGACCCTCCTTTTGAGCTGATTAACTACCTTAACCATGCAGATGCAGTAACACCTGAAGATATTGAGAAGCCACATCTAACCCTTATTGACTACAACTTCAAGCATGATGGGAACTTGGTATATGTCAATGGAAACAAAATGACCCTCAAAGATGCAAATAAGGATCCACAAAGTCTTGGCTTCTGTAAGTTGAATCCTGATGACCAAAAAAAAACAGCAGATTCACTTATGGATGAGGCAATGAAACCTCTATTGGAAAAATTCGATAAAATAAGGGGATCATCTGATGATCTTAATTCACCAGAAATGAAAGAATTTTTTGAAACATATGATACGATGTCTATGCGATACTATCTTGAAACCTATGAACATGGACCACAATGGTATCCTGCCAAAGTAGACTACGTTGAGACAATGACAGAAGGTACAAATTCATTCGCCTATAGTCTTGTTGAAAGTTTCATCGAGTATCAAGACTTCAACAAGCCCTCCGATTCAGATGCTAAAAAGCCAATGGAATGGAAGACAATCGACAAAGGAATGAGTCGCCTTCCTGAGGCTTGTGCAGCAGTTATTGGCAAACAAAATATTACCATGGGAGCAATTGTCTACCAAATAACTGAGGAGCCTGATACTAAAAAAATTAAATTGACATACACCACTGATGGTCAAATTCCAAGTAAGTCACCAAAACATGAGGTCTTTGACAAGGTTCTTATCACAGTACCTAATGCAGTGCTTCGAATGATAGAAAGACCTCGTTGGTCTGTAGAGAAAGAGAAGGCTATTCGTGCTTGCAATATACAACCATTGTACAAGATTGGATTACAGTTTAAGACAAGATTCTGGGAATGTAATCCCACCGTAGAACCATCATATGGTGGGCAGTCAACTACCGATATGCCTTCGCGATGGATAGTGTATCCTTCATATGATTTGAAAGGTAAAGACATGGGAATCCTTTTAGCATACTCCTGGTCCACTGATGCACTCAGTGTACTGCCAGCATCAGACGAACAAAGGAAGGATATTGCTTTACGTGACATACAAAAAATGTATCCAACTGTGAAGATAGAGGAAGAATTTACTGGTCATTATAAGAGTGTTCACTGGGCAGCTGAGTGGGGAACTGGTGTTGCAGATTTTCTTCCCGGACAGTTTAAAGAGCTGCTCCCAAGCCTTGTATGTCCCGAAGGTAACATCTACTTTGCTGGTGAGCACACCAGCACACGACATGGCTGGATAGTAGGAGCACTCGATTCTGCTGGACGTGCTTGTAAGCAAATGTTTGAAGACAATGNTGGTCTTCAATTAAAGAGGGGGCTATTCGTGTTTCCAACATACAACCATTGTACAAGATTGGATTACAGTTTAAAACAAGGTTCTGGGAAGGCAATCATCCTAATCCAGCTTACGGTGGACAGTCAACTACAGATACACCTTCACGATGGATTGTCTATCCCTCATACGATTTGGGAAGTTCAGGCAAGGGAATCCTTTTAACATACTCCTGGTCCACAGATGCCCTCAGTGTACTGCCAGCATCAGACAAAGAGAGGAGGGACATTGCTTTACGTGACTTGCAAGAAATGTATCCAAATGTGAACATACTTGATCAGTATTTAAATAGCAAGAGTGTTCACTGGGCAGCCGAGTGGGGCACTGGTGTTGCAGATTTTCTTCCTGGACAGTTTACTCAATTGTTCCCAGCCCTAATGAAAAATGAAGGTAACATTTACTTTGCTGGTGAACATATCAGCACACGACATGGCTGGATAGTTGGAGCAATGGATTCCGCTGGACGTGCTTGTAAGCAAATGTTTCCACGCTTAGTATTCACTTTGCCAAAGTAAAAATTTTCACAATTATACTGCCAATTCAAACAATAATTATTAATTATAATTATATTAGATACTTAATATTAACCTTACAGTTTGTTATTGATTTGTTTGCAAACTTCAGAACAAAGTTTAGTTAACTATAGTTTGACCCTTTTGATTCTTTAGTTTAATAATTATTATTGTATATATATAATTTTCCCCTTTACAAAATATTGTAACATTATTGTTTGTTTTTTTACACACATATAATTATAAACACCTCAATTGCAATTCATCACGGTTGATTACTGAAAAACATGTACCATAAATCTGGAAATTTTCACAGAATCCCCTGAGCTGCAGAGAGTAACTCAAAAGCAGTGCGGGATGTAGTACTACACGTCACAGACATATCACCATAATAATAATTTATACCAACTACAATGAATAGCAGAGGTATACATTATGACTCAGAGGTAGAAAATTTACCAGGACTCCCTATCCGTCGCCATAGGTTGCCGAGAGTGCCACTGGAGCAACTATTTACCCCTTAAATACCCAAACTGCAGCCAATCAGATTGTACAACACACAGCATGACACACATGTGCATTCTTGGCAACGATGTGAGCTACTTTTCCATCTAATTTACTGCGTTCAAACGATAGAAAATACATTTAATATGCTTCTGTTTGCCCTGTTCCATATTTTGTGCCTCAGTCTTGGTGGCATGGCAAAGAAATAGTATAATAATAATAAATAATAAATAATATAGACCAAATGACATTATGCATATTTATCTTGAATCATTGGGAATGTCATATATACTTCGTTAGCTGCTTCATTCCCAGGCAAATTTTTAAAAGGACCGAGTACAGCTCAAGCTGAACAGATCTAATTTGGAACCAAGTACATACACAAACAGTTTTGAAATACAAGTGACCTCAATGCTTCTCATGCATGCAGTATACACACAAATACACCCACACCTACACACAAATACACACACACCTACACACAAATACACACATACCTACACACAAGCACATGCAGTGAGTGCATATTACAGACATACACATTTATTAGCTTCATCCCCAGGCTCCCCTTTGACCTTTCACAGTGAAAGGTCAAACTGAGGGGAGGCTGGGGACAATGCCGGGTACTGTTGGATTTACACCAGAGGAGGTACGACACGAGTGCGCCTTTGCTGAGCTAGCAAACAGGGTGCACGTAATCAACTCTCATTGTGAAGTATTGCAGTCACATGATCGGAATGTAATTAACGGACTTGCCAGCTCAGCAAAGGCGGCGCACTTGTGTCGTACCTGCTCTGGATTTACATAAGTCAAATATTTGGCCCAGGCTCTTCCCTTCCTTTCCAATTCAATGTAGTATGATTTTTCTTCAGACATAGACACTGAACACCCTAGGCTTGATCTCTGAGTGATGCTTCTCAACTCAGTGTCAGTGTGGCCAGTACAGACTGACTCAGGGTCAAGCTAAATTATAACAACGGTGGCATTATTGCGTTGGAAAAAGCTAGTACATTTAGCATTAAAACAGAACTCTTAACTTACCCCATGCATTCATTTAGCAACACTTTTCAGCTATGCTGCGGAATCCTGTGCACATCCATGGTCCAGATTTCTTTTCCAAGTAAAATGCATTAGTTACAGGGTTAATCGCGGGTCAAAGGTCGCGGGGCTTTGCCTTCGGGTCGTAAAGGTATACGTCGTCGGCTTAGTTTTCAAGCTTGTGTTTCAAACCATCATTACCAACTTTAAACAGTTCAACAGTCAGTCGATCGAGGCGAGGGTATGATGGAAAGCCAGGATTTAATGGAGGAGCTGCAAGAGGTGGATTCTCAACTGGTGTGTATGCAGAGAGAAATTGATGGATTGCTAGAGAAGCAGGAAGAACTTCTGGAAAGAAAGCAACTCCTTTCAGCTCAGCTTGAATCAATCAGTACCACAAGCACTGCTTCATCATCATCTGGTACCAGTAGCCACCACCAACATGACTATGACTGGGAGAATGGTGTCTTCGAATGGAGTGAACAAGCCACAAACACTCTTAAAACTTTCTTCAAACTCATTTCCTTCCGACCTCTCCAACTCTCCTGCATCAATGCCACACTATCGGGCAAAGATGTCATCCTCATAATGCCGACTGGAGGAGGTAAAAGCCTCTGTTACCAGTTACCAGCTGTCATGAATCCAAATGGTGTTACACTCATAGTCTCTCCGCTGGTTTCACTCATGGAAGACCAACTGATGTCGGTAAAGAGTCTAGGTATCGACTCGTGCATGTTGAATGCCTCCTGTAGCCGAGAGGTTGTGAACCACATTCATAGCACTATGACAGACAAGAGCAGCACTATGAAGCTCTTGTATGTGACTCCGGAGAAAATTTCTAAGAGCAAACGGTTCATGTCGAAACTGGAAAAGATGTACGAAATGGGACGAATGGCACGAATAGTCATTGACGAGGTGCACTGTGTGAGTCAGTGGGGGCATGATTTTAGACCTGACTACAAGATTTTAGGGATTTTGAAGCGGCAATTTCCCAACGCTCCAATTCTTGGTCTTACGGCAACTGCTACCTCCAAGGTGTTGGCCGATGTTAAGGGTATGTTGTCTATGAAGGAGTGTGTGGTGTTCAGGGCGTCGTACAACCGGACAAACTTGTTTTACGAGGTTCGTGCGAAGCAGTCGTCTCACAAGGCACAGGTTGATGACATGGCAGCACTGATCAAGACAAAGTTTGATAAGAAAAGTGGTAGGTATGAGAGAATCCATTGCATAGGTACTAGCTCAACTTGTAGTCATGGCATGTATCTCCAAGCCTCATCCCTATAGGAATCATTCAGTTTTTGTAAAGGAAAAAAAACAGTAAAAAAAACTAAAGAAATGGAAAATTTTGATGGAGTCTATATGAATCTCCTTGGCCTGCATGCATCAGTTTCTTAAATTGCATTCGCACACACGCACACACACTCACACATGCACACACACACACACACACACACACACACACACACACACACACATCTCACAGGTATAGTGTACTGTCTATCGCGTAAAGACACTGAACAAGTCAGCATGGACTTGTGTCAGAAGGGAATCAGAGCTAGCTGTTACCATGCCGATCTACCAGCAAATGAAAAGACTCGAGTCCATACCCAGTGGCTGCAAAACAAAATACAGGTATAATATGCTAACATCTGGTTCTAGTCAGGTTCCATAATCTTTATCTATACTCTTGTAGTTGTGTGTGTATGTGTGTGTGTGGGGGGGGTTGGGGGTTGGGAGACTGTAAGGCTAAATCAAAATTTGCTTTTAGCACATACAAAACATGAAGATTATAGAGCCTGGCTTGATTAAAAGCATTGTACAGTATATGATGGGCAAGAAATGTAAAACTATCTGAAATTCGCTTTATAATTATTCTTGTCAACAGCCTCGTTGATCAATTCTCAATTGTTGTATTTTTCTTCGATATACAGGTGATTGTTGCAACCATTGCCTTCGGTATGGGTATAGACAAGCTAAATGTTCGCTTTGTCCTTCACCATACCATCAGCAAGTCCATGGAGAACTACTATCAGGAGAGTGGTAGGGCAGGCAGGGATGGACAGCAAGCACATTGTGTCCTCTACTTCAGAGCTGGTGACGCTTTTCGACAGAGTACCATGGTCTTCACAGAACACACAGGTATGCAATTAAGCTAGAATAATCTTATTAATTTATGTGCATAGCCGATAATATGTGTTTTATTTTAGCTTGTCAACTGAGCCGAAACTATTCCATTAAATGCTTATCATAAGTATGCTCCCTTTAAGCTGTCAAAGTTTTTACAAACAAACAAACAAAATTACTCTATGGTACATCGGAATTAATTTAGACTATATTATTCTATATAATGCCCATACCCAATCCTTTGCTTCATATGCATGAATATGAAAGGGAAAGAAAGAATCATTCACTCAATTTCATCATCAATACCATCCTCCTCCTTCATTCCATTTAGGCCTTCACAATCTATATACGATGCTGAACTACTGTTTGAACGAAGTCGAATGTCGACGAGCGCTGATAGCCAAATCCTTTGGTGAAACATGGCAGCCGACAGACTGTCACCAACAGTGTGACATTTGCTACAGAAACGAGAAACAAACAGTATCTTTGTCTAGCAGTGGTGCAGCAAATACCACAACACTGAGTTCAAAAGTGAACTGCAAAGCAACATTTTGTACCATAGTAGACGAAGATATTACCGAACATTGTGGTGCACTCGTGGAAATCATTGAGCACGCTCAGAGCAAGGACCAACGACTAACAGCTCTGAAGCTGATCGATAGTTGGAGAGGACACGGGAGTACGACAAACAGAGCCAAACACGTACCAGTCACGAAACTTCCTGAAGTGAAATGTGAAAGGATTCTTCTTCGCGCACTTCTTGATGGTATTCTTAAAGAAGAGTTTCACTTCACTCCATACTCTACCATCAGTTACATCGGGCTTGGAAGAAGCACCATTACTGTGAAGAGAGGTCTTTTGCGTGTGACTATGAAGGTTTGTAAGATGGACAGTTCGAGTACTACTAAGTCTCACAGCGCTGGTACTCAAGAACCAGTCACTACACAGCAAAAAATTAATTGTTAAAACAACATTTTAAAATTGTTGTTTTAACTGAAACTGAGATGACATTATAAAATGTTAATTCTACGGTGTTTTTTAAAAGTAAAAACTTGTATTTTTTTTTTGTAAACATGACCATTATTATTTTAAGACATGACTATTATGTAACTGTTACTTGCAATAATTTTTGCTAGTAATTTCAACAGCTATAAATATATTTGCAGATTATTAATGGTTAAAATATTAATCAATTAATGTTAAAATATTAATCAATTAATGTTAAAATAATTATAAAAGTTGTGAATATGTATTATTATTATGTAGCTGTAAAACAATTGTTATCTGCTATTCTAACATTATTTTGCTAATTTTTGATTTGTTTATATATGAAATTTCAAATAAAAAAGTAAAATGTAACTATTTCGGTATTTACTATCTACTGATTCGAGCCGTTATTTTTTCATTGTCACATGTAGTTAGCACATAATCATAATGAAGTATTATTTTGACAACACAGTATAATTACATACAGTACAGTGAACAATGGCACAACAGAGTAGTATATGGTATATACAGTACAGTGAACAATGGTACAACAGAGTAGTATACGGTATAACAGAGTAGTATACAGTGAACAATGGTATACAAGTTGAACAGAGTAGTACTGTAACAGTGAATACAGTGAACAGGTGTACATTATTTTGACAACAATGTATTTTGTAATGAAATGCAAGCATGGATGATTACACGTACATAATTTTTTACTGTTACAGTGAAAGTCACATATAGTCATGTCAGTTGCTCATCACTAATAAATGACTGAATACCTGTTGTAACTGCTAAATATGTTGCAGTTTTCTTTCCTTTTATTGGATTCGAAAAAAGGAACTCTTGAAAAAAAAAAGCAACTTCTTTAACTTCCTTTGGATATTCCAGATGGAACACATAGTGTGATGCGAACCAAGTGAATAGAGCTTTAGCAAAAATTGCTAGCTTTAACAGAGGCTTTAAATTCACGAATAGGATATAATCAGTGAGTCCTCCAGGTGTTTCGACTGATGCAAACCATGGACTTGGTCTCAATGGTCTACACATACCAATTTCTTCAACACTTTCAACAACCTGTATGAAGAAAAAAACAAGCAGAGAGTTTAAAAATGTATTGCAATATGTTATGTTACAGTAACATTATAATACCTTATGTTCCTCATACAAGTATGGGAGGGACTTTTGCTTACAAAGAAGCACACACAATAGTTTAAGTGCCAATTTTTCGTCATGATCATCATTTGCACCTCTGCCTGAAATAATATTAATTTAGACATAATTAAAATATTATCATGATAAAAATACATAACAAATTGCATGCTAACCATTTTCCTCTTCTGCAATTAGTGCTTTAATGCTCTTAGTGGTCAGTGATTTTGCGTATTCCACAATAGCAGGAACCCATCTTGTCCTCCATTCTTCTACAGCACCTTTGAGAGCATTTTCAGTTTGCAGGATTAAATCAAGCTCCAGTTCTAGCTGTATCATACACACACACACACACACACACACACACACACACACACACACACACACGCACACGCACACACACACACANTAAAACTGGTCGGACGAGATTTGAGAGTATACCAGCATTTGCATTTGCTGTCGACCAAACAATTGAAGTTGGTAAGAAATTTTTTCCCCTAATAACTGAAACTGATAAAATTAATTAGGGCATGATAATTAATGTGTATATGGAAGGCAAGGAGGGACTGAGATTAATGTCTACATACTGTAGATCAGGAAATTTTCAATGTTAAAAATTTTTTGCCACCAGCACAAGTGGCAAAAATTAAACATACAAAAATTTAAAATGTATGTTGATCTTTACCAAATCACGGTTCTTAAATTAAACGAGCAAAAATTTGTAGTGGTTAAAATTTCCCGATCTACGGTAGTCATTAAATTGTATGCACAAAACACCTGCTATTTGATACAGATGGATATGGAGCTGTACAGTACGATATTGGATATGGTGGAGCATTTTATGCCTATGTTGACACTAAACAATTCTCATTGTTGGACTTGAAAGGCTCTTCTGCCTACGAGTTGATGTCCATAGCTGAAGCAATTTCAATGACTATTAGGAAAAAGGTCAAACTATCCCATCCAGAAAGTGCTGACTTAGCATTTCTTTGTGGAACAATCCTGACATCCGGTATGCCTATATACATGACCAGAGCGCATGCATAATGAGCTAGAAGAAAAAGAAGGGGAGGAGTGGGAGTCACCCATGGATTTAATCACAGAATTTTCCCACAGAGTCACATTGCTACTTTTAGATCATGAGTTAGCGTGATGTATGTAGCTGAGTTATTGCCTAAGGGACAAGCACTACACTCGTTCAGAAGGACTGTGTGTCATGATAGGCAAAGCCGCTTGTCGGTAGCAGCCTACAAACTGACTATTCACGACAATTTTCACTTCAACTCTAGAGCTGTAGTTGATGCCTTCCAACTTATGAAATATTGATTTTGCTTTGTTAATAGCTGAATGGCACCTTTGAAGGTGCTTGCATGCATGATTTTCAGAACTTTCACTGCTTTAGTTTCAGCACCACTAGCATGTGCTTATTGTAATAATGCAACTCCCTTGTGAAAAATTTGAGGTTTTCATTAAATCTGTTAGCAATTCACACTCCTCCCTTCTCCTTTCTAATCAGTATGCACTGTTAACATGACTAACACATGTACACACACACACACACACACACAGTGTCAGAAACACACACACACATACACACAGATACTGATGAAACAGGTTGTACTTACACTCAGTGTGTACTAGGTGATCAAACAGTAAGTTATCCACTAGTCTATAGCTCACTAACAGTAATACTAGCTGGTAATAAAATGTTTGATGAGCGTTAAACATTAATATGGTCACAATTATAATGAAGGCACCGATGTTGCACAAGCCTCGGCACACTATAGTGCACTCATATAAAAAACTAATCCAACTAGGCCAAGGTTAGCTGCACAACTCNCTTGTTCATTCACTTTTTTCAACACTACAGTGTGGAGACTATCAGAGACTGGTTAGTCCCTACAAAAAGCTTGAATTATCTGAGTAGCAGCTATTGTCTGCTAGAGCAGCTAATGTGCATGCGTATTAACTGCCACGTGGATAATCAATGACCTTTGAACTCTACCTACAAATGGCTACATTGAAGTACATGAATTTATACTTTCAGTTTCAAAGCTTTCTAGTTTTCGTTTATAGGCTTATTTGTGATGTAAACAAGTATCAAGGAATGTAGTACCTATGAAAAGGAGTTACTTTGTGCTGTCAAAGTTGGCTCAACACATTCTGGTTCTCTGGAAATGCTTTTCAAGTAAGTCAGTTAGGAAGCTGTACGTAAGTACGTGAGTACGTACGTTAGAAGAACAAAAATGGCACTGTTGTGGCTTCCCACTAGCTCTCTCTACAAGTGCTGGGGAAAGTTTCTGTGAGTTTTAGGCCTTGCATGCAATTGGTAATCTGTCAATTAGAGCTTTTGAGCAAGTTTGAAGGCTTAATTTTGTATTGATAGATTTTTACGATCATAAACATTTTGTCTTGTGTCTATGGGACATTTGACCCATTCCTACTATACGTACTACCGTACGTATGATATGTCATATAGCGTTGTAACTTTGGCTTAATCTCTGCTTATAATTTTGGTGTCTTAGTATTGATCTACATATTTTCAATAAAAATTAATAATGCATACCTATAATTCTGACAGATGAGCAACACCACTTTGAGAATCCTAAAACTGGATCAAAATTGGCTGCAAAGCCTCTCAGAGTTGTTCCTTATGGCTGCTATGACAATGCTGTAACAGTGGAAGTGAGTGGCCATGGTTACTATACTGGAGAAAGCTCATACTGGCAGGAAGAAGATGACCCTCTCAGAAATGGA
Source organism: Tethya wilhelma (assembly GCA_964030475.1). NCBI lineage: Eukaryota > Metazoa > Porifera > Demospongiae > Tethyida > Tethyidae > Tethya > Tethya wilhelma. The sequence continues at coordinate 6,549,741 of CAXIPT010000004.1, read as the reverse complement.
TTCTTAGTGAATTAATAAGTAAAGTTGATAAAGCAACCGTTAATAGTAATTAATGCATGTTAACTGAAACTTGAGTGTAAGTTAACTATAATATCCTGATGTTATTATGTTAAGCTTTGTCAGTAATGCTCTTAAATATATAATTACAAGGAGTGTGGCTCGCTTCGCTCGCCACGCTCCTTGCAAGTGTATAAAGTATACTAATGTTTACTGCTAGATGCGCGCATGCAAGCACAGGCATCTGCATAAAAGGTAACCATGCTGTATGCATGCATTGCTCCTCATTGCAATTTGGCCAGCTCAGCATTTTACCTAGCTACGTGACGTCACAGACGACCCTTTTCCGACTTCCGCCATTTTTGTAATCAACTGGCAAAGAAACTCGTTATCTGGCTAGCTGTGTTTCGTGTACAGCGACAGAGCAGCAGACTCCTAGAAGCGAAAGCTCTTCCCTTGCTACGCTTCTTTTGTGAAAGATTGGCTGCTCTATCACCCTTCTTTGTCGGATACAGATGCCACTGGTAAGCCTTGTCAGCGATCTCAAAAACAGTCAGTCATACTTATAGCGCCTGTGATTCTATCCTAGGCTAGCACTATCTAAGCTAGCTGTCTAGGCACACTTTTTATAGCTTGTGTTCTCCACAGTCCAGAGAAAAGGCAGCTTTTAGTTCGAGGTCGCATTACTTCCGGTGACCCTCCGTAACACACGGACGGACGGACACACGGACAGACAAAACTTTGCTTATAATATGACTAGACAGATGCAAGCATCTATGGGGCGAGCCTGAGCGCATAGAGCTTGTAAGACCACAACACTACTGAGATTGGAAAGACAGTACATCGATGCTAAGCATAGATAGATCTATGGTAGAAATTGGCTTGAAATTTTCTGGGTGAAAGCTAAAAGTAGTTTTCTAATTTGACGATCCGATTATTTCGATTTTGACACGTCAGTGTTTTGCTTTCTTTCGTGACGATCCAGTCCTATGGTGCATGTATGGTGCAAGCAGAGTGCACAAGCGTGCAGTGAGCTAGTTGGATCGTGGAGCGCTATTTTAAAGCAAAGTTTATGCATCGACTCCGACTCTTTCTTGGGCAAGACGAGCGTCTCTCTCAGGAGTTGTTTCCTTCGGGCATCACTGCTGTCGACGGCTCAGCTGAATCACTTTGTCTCAGTATACCTTGAAAGTCTCTTTTCTTTGTCATCAGGCGTTTCCCTAGCTATGCGTTCTCTGTATAGTTCTCTTTGCCGTGCAAGGCGTTTTCTTCATTACCTATGATCTAAAGCTGAAGCTAAACAGACCTAGCAAATCATTGCATGCACAATCGATTTCAATATTACAACACTGCGTTCGAATAATTTGAATATACGGAAAGTGTCCACCGTGGACAGACAGACAGAAATTTTATCGTTTACAAGACTATGTGGGGCTCGCTCAGGCTCGCCCCAATTATTAGAACTGTTAAACAGTGTCCTGATCATGAATACCTTTGCAAACTTTGTACCAGGGACTTAATTGGGCTGTAAATTTAATTCTTGCTGCGCCTTCTTTACATGTGCAATCTCAAGTTGACAGCATATCACCATAGTGACCATCTCTGTCATTTGACAATATACTTTCAGTTGTAGCCCAGCTTGGCTTGATCTTTGATTTAATTTTCTAGGCATGTCCCAATTTGTACAATACTTCTTCATGTTAAATAACTGGCACCATTGACTACAATGTATTTAACTTTAGTTTATGGAGCTGTTACAGTAAAAGTACTGTAACAGTATTTTATACCAGAGCTTCAAAGCTTCCTAGATTTTCTTTGCTGAACATTTTTGTGGACCAACAAGCGTATCGATGTAATGGTCAGCAGGGTCTACCTAAGTGATTATAACTGAGGTAAGAAACAATGGTCTGTCTTACAAACCCTGATTTGTGTTGTTCCATGTCTGTCACTTTGCTCAAGAAAAACTCCCTGTTGTTTTGTTGAGTCTGCTAATTAAGCTTGTGCTCAGTGTTACTTCCTAACCTGCCAGAGAAGCAAAGAAGTGTATAGAAAGACCAGACTGACTAGCTGGCAGTGCAAACATGCCGCACGTTAGAGGTGAGAAAATCCATGTCATAAGAGCAAATTTGCCATGGCCCGGTTTATCTAATTCTATGTCATTTATTTTGGTTTACATAGATCATAAGAGGCTCCTGAGGCAGTGGACTCTAGCTTACAAACAACTTTCAAGCTTAAATCTAACTTGATGGCAAGTCTGAGAGTAATCACGACATGATATAGTTAGCACACTGCAGGTAAAGTTTGACTGTTTTGTGCCAATATGTACAAGTTTGTTAGCTATTCTAGACCCAGCATTCACTGTGTGACAATGTAGCTATATGTGTGTGTGTGTGTGTGTGTGTGTGTGTGTGTGTGTGTGTGTGTGTGTGTGCATGTGTGTGTGTGTGTGTGTGTGTGTGTGTGCATGCGTGTGTGCGTGCGTGTGTGTACATGTGTTGCTGTGTGTCACTAAATAGCTATCAGTGTGCATTAATTTGAATGTGCTTATATAGCTATACTTATAATCCACTACTGCAGAGTCTATACCACATACAGTCAAGTTATGCTGAGCAAAAACTCGGACCGTTATACAGTGTCCATGGCAGATACATTTTTTTGTCAGGAGATAATATTCTTGTTTTGATCCCAGGTTTTCTGGTTGTAGCAATTAAGTGCACACCTTGAAGATTTGAATTGTTTTGTTTACTTCCTTGGTACTCTGTATAATTATGTTATAGTTATTGACCAAGCATGAGGTTTGTATGGAATATACAGTGCCTGATACCCGAGGGCGATAGCCCGAGGGTGAATGCACTGTATATTCCATACAAACCGAATGATTGGTCAATAAGTGTTTTCTTGCCCTGCTACTATGGTAAAAAAACTTCCTGGCAACAAACAATTGGCACACTATAAATAGCTAGCTTCATAAGTTGCAAGCCATTTTTTAGAATTTCTCGATCTTTTCAACAACAACGTATCCGGAAAAAGACAATTGAACTCTTTCAAGAAACTTGAACTGTCCAGAACTGAAAACAATCCTATATCCAGAAAAAAAAATTGAGTTTCTAGAAAACTGTTCTGAATGTGCCTATAAACAGCCAAAAGGAAAACACTCTGCTGTTTCACTTCGCTACAGCTATACCAGTAACAGCCGTGGAGCGTTGGACAGCACCATTCACGGTCCTGCCAGGCTGAGCCTATCGGACATCCGCGGCACTACAGAAGGTTGAATATTTGCAGCTCACCGACTTTTCTTGCTGATAGAACCTCTCTGATGTCTGCTGCTATTGTCAACGCTGTTCTTTTTGAGTTTTGGCTAGTCACAGAAGCAAAAAAAGCCTACAAGAAGACTAGCGTGAACTTTAAACCCAGCTGTTCCACACGTAGCAACAATAACTATTGCACAATAGCTTGTAATTTTTTGCACACTACTTGCTTGAGGGTCTGTATAATACAATTTCCTTAACCACAGGGATCTGTATATGCCCTCCTATCAAAATGTACACAGTAGCAGGGACTGTATAGCATTTATAGACCACTGTAAAACTTAACAACCACTTGACAACGAGCAAGAAATATATTTATTGTTTAATTTTAATTTATCAAACTTGAATGATATGACATTGTTAATGTACCACATGCAGTATTATGCATGCATGTATATGCATGACATTGTGCATTGAGCTATATAGCTGTAACATGGTAATACCCCAAGGGTATTAGGGCCGGTAATCCCCTCCAGGGGTTGGAGGTGATACCCCTATAAGGTATTGATTGTCATGAAACATATTAAGTTTGAAATCCCTTAAAGGTATTGCTAGAGTAAAGGCACTCGATTCTCCGAGTCACAGCCGTATATATATATACCAGGCTTGCAGTGTATATATATATGTCAATTGAGCTGAGCTGAATTAAATAATTTTATGTGCAGAAGTAGCTTGATGGAGCACCAGAGAAGCAGAAAAAGCTTCTGGAAAGAAATTAAGCAACAGTTCACCTCTTACTCAGCTTCTTCACCAATTAAGTCCTGGCTTAAGTTTCCATCATGCCATAATATACTTTGAAATCATGTCACATACAAGGGAATACGAATGCAAAGTGAATTGTAAATTTTTGTCTAAGCTGAGATATAATATGCTTGGTTAAAGAGTCACACCTCAGCCTTTCCCCATGCATTGAAGTCAATATATACAAATATCTAACTTCAGATCTTTATTTTCAATTTGGCACAATATAGTGAAGACATAAAGATCTTATAGCTAAGTTATTTCAATGGAGAGTATACTCAGCCTAAACAACAACACTGTAAGTTGGAAATTTTTATTAAGAGGCTTGTAATTAAAATACTGGAAAAAGATCTTTGCAATACATTTTTGCCTAAGCTCCAATCCCAATATTCAGCGCAAACTGCATTATAGTGTTAATTCACTGTGGATGTCCTCCTACTTCTTCATATATGCGGTAGTCCTGGGCGAAATTCCGAGACTTGCCTTGTGGCTCCCTCCATCTGGATTCTGGACCCACAGGGACAATCAGCCTTCCCCCAGGCTTGAGTTGGTCGTGGAGTGCTTCGGGTACAACAGCAGCCGCTGCTCCCACATGGATTGCATCATAGGGTGCCTTATCTCTGTAACCTTGACGACCATCTTCAGTAATAAGGAGCACTCGCTCAGACATGAGTAAATCAAGAGTTGTCTTTATTTAGGTTCTTTACAGAGAGTTCGGTAAGTTCCTTAATATGTTCAATACCAACAGCACACCCAGATTCACCCACCATGTAGGCCATGCAAGCAGTGAGATATCCACTTCCAGAGCCTACATCCAAACAACTCGCTCCCTCTGGAAGGTGATCCTTCAAGAGCTCTATAGTGCATGAGCATGCATGTGTGGGGCACTGATGGTGGCAGCATATCCTATTGACTGCGGAGAGTCCATGTATGGATTGTAAGGTGAATAGTTCTTTCTATCGACAGCTTTCATAGCTGCTTCCACTCTTGGTGATTTTATAATGCCATGGTGCTTGAGATTATCAACAAGATCATTCAGAAGTGTTGGAGTTGCCAGATGATATCCAAGCCATTGTAGGCGATATTTTCCCACGCTGAAAGAACGATCATAGAATTGTTATGATGCGTAGAAATAGCCGCATATGGTGGATTGGTACACCTGGAAGGATTTGGACTGCTGGCTTTGGATAGGTCAGTCGAACAACAGTTCACCTCTTGATCTCATGAACTTTAACCTTGAGGTAAAGGTCGTTATTACCACACCCACTAGTGCAGCTACAACATTGCATTGCTTTTTTTACGCTTCTTAACTTCCCATTCCTATAGATGCTGTTTATTTTGTGAAATTTTCTAACAGTGAAACCTCTGAACAAAGGACACTTCAGTTAGGGACATGTACAACTGATATAATTTGTGTAAATTGTCTTTCAGTCCTTACGCGCGCCCAATTGCAATTAATTTCAGCGCGAAAAAGCATTACGTCATTGAAACAGCAGCTCATTAAATCTGCCGTATTGTGACTTCGTCTTTGAGTAAAGTTTTCTTGAGGAAGAAAGAAGCTATTGAACTAAAATAAAAAGAAACCAGTAGAGGAACCTAATCTGATTGCAGGAACCGCTTGAACCAATGATTTGCAAGGTTGGAAACGCTAGAAGCAGCGTTTCTCTTGCACAACTCTTTCTTGATCCAGCCTGAGCTGTGTCACAAGTTACTCTAGAATGGCAGTCCTGACCAATATTTTTACCCAAGACTCTTGCAAAGCTTAGTACAAAGGTAAATTTAGGATTCTAACTGGCAAAGAACCATTTTGCAGGTTTTGATCTAGGCTATTTGAAGCCCTGAATAATAACAATTTTTACAGTATTTAGTTGATTGAACACACATTAATATATGGTAGGTCTTTGAAGTAGACACCCCAAATATCAAGTATTTATGATTGTTTGAGTAACAAAAACTTCAAGAAAGTCTCAGAAAGGCCGAAAATAAGCAGTTCTTAGGTGCTTTAAATTAATATGAATATTCATGATTTTGTTGAGCTGAGGTCAGAGGTGAAGTGTAGAGGCATAGTATGGTAAATTGCATTGAAAAATTGCTGAACTTTGAGCAGTTGTTTCAGGCAAATGACACCTGCAAAATGAAACAGACACAGGATACATGTAGAACTATCCTTTAGCTATCAGTATTTACAAACTGAGCTCGAAATATTTGTCAGGACTGCTAATCTAGAGCAAAATATGTGGGGTGTTTGTATCTCATTAAAAAAATGAGCTAAAGAAACAACCCTGTAACTTTCTTTCTGTGATACCTGTGGAAATGAGACAAACATCATTGGATAGTTGAAGAAGAGAGCAATTCTATAGACTTTAGTCCAAGTCTCATGGCATGCTCAGAGTCCAGTATATCATCCATTGAAAATAACCTATAAATTTTAATTTTATTCATGATTTACTCTAGGCTTGACCACAAACTTCCTGCCTGCAAATAANATTATAAGATATATAGAAGACACACAATTAACTCGCATACCACCATTTGAAGCATTATAGAGGAACAACACAGCAAAATCAGCTTCATCAATGTCTTTCTCTAGCAGTAGTGCTCCGTACATTTCACGATGACCTCGAGGCTCCATCATCAACATGGTACGAAGATGGTCGAGATTCTGTTGAACATAACGTCGTTTTTCCAAGATAGTTGATCCAAAGATTGAAGGAAACCCTGCAAAACAATTATATAAACGAATAAAAAAAAGTCTCTTCATGCAATACCCTATAGAGTCTAGACACACACAGCTAGTCTGTTAATAAGGGTGGATATGAGGGGGTACTCTTGCTGTTATAAAGGCAAGGCTATATGATTTCGAGTATAACAGTTTTTATCACACTACATGGCCAGCAATAATTCATGCAACCATTTTTAAGTAATAACCACCAAATTAAATTAAACGGTGTATGGATGTGACAGTGTAGAAATGGCCATGCTCACAAAAAAGGAAGGATTAAATCAAAGTCATAAATTTGGCACATATGTATGCATGTTTAAAAAGCATATACAAGGCAATGTCCAAATCATGTGTTGTATATAATATGTTATAGTTATTACACCCTTCACTGGGCTGTATATATAGAGTATAATGCATGAGTGTGGTTACTAGTATTGCACGAGGGCGAAGCCCAAGTGCAATAAGTAACCACACGAGGGCATTACTCCAGATAGCCCAGTGTAGGCTGTAATAATTGTTTTGTAGCCCAACACTTAAGTGTAGTTTTCATAGGTACACATTAGGTGTAAGCCACAAGGAAATATCAGAAACAACAGGGAAATATCACAAGCCACAGGGAAATATCACTGCATGATATACGCACTGTCGGCGCTTTGATCTACGTCATCAGTGGGCTACAAATTATAATTGTAGATTTTTTTATCCATTTTTCAGTGTCCACATGCAGAGCTACTACAAATACTAGATATCTATTGATTATGCATGCACATGTACATCCTCAGCAATACTGATTTATTGTGGTCTCATATCCCCCAAAAGAAAGATTGACGACCATTTAATTGTTTTTGCTACTGTCAACATTTACCTGAAAACACATAGCTAGCTACTAAGCTAGCTTTAGTTTTATTTCGTAAACTTGTCGAAGATCACGCAAATGATAATTTCGTGATCACACCTTTTTTCATGATTATAACATCCATAATTATACAACTTTTTAAATTTTCATGGAGAAAATTTTCATGATACTATATGGTTCAATCACGAAATTTAAAAAAATATTGTGCCACAAAAATTTGGAGCTAAATACTGTAGTCAGTATACACTAAACTCTCATGCATAATTATCTGATCCAATGCAAGGAGCTGCAACAGCAAATCACAAGTACAAGTGACGTACATGCAGTTGTACTTCGGAGGTTCCAGTTCCGACCTAACAGTGTGTTTAGTCTTGAATCTCACTCTCTGACAGCAAGTTCAAAGTATAATCAAATTCATTTATCTCACGTGATCCATTGGCGCCTTTTCAGTCTTCTTTCTTGCTCGCTGACAGCCAACGTGGTTTTTTTTACCAAGCTCAAAGAAAGTGAATAGATTGGAGTATTCCTAACCAGCTCGATCTCAAATGTCGACTCNGAAGATATTTATAACATGTATATAATTATATAGCACTTTATTACACACAAAGCAACACTAGCATCTAAAATTATAATTGTGGTTTAGGATTCTGACTTGGAAACAGGATTATCTAGTCAGAATTAGGCCTTGGCAAATTATTCTCAAAAGTTTGCCTATAATTCTATTCTTTTATTCCCAAACTTTGAGCCCATTATTCTTTCAGCCAGCCTATTATTCTTGCATTATTCCCAGACAAAAATTTTTGTACGTAAATTCATCAAAATTAATAACAATTTTTAACGATATTCAAAGTCCTTGGTATGTTTTCCAAGAGTTCACACACCCGATGTAGTTAATTTTCACTTTCTTTTAAATTGTTGTAATGCTTTTAGGGTTAAGATTAAAAAAGCCTATCGAGTTGATTGCTAATTATCTTCCTTAGAGACTACCTACAATCATCTGCGATGATGCACCCAGCATTTCAGTTTTTTGGGCATTTAAGTAATGCAAATTTTCACTACAACGCTGAGAATATACCTATTATTCCCAAAGTACAGCCTATTATTCTCACTAAATCAATGTGTACTTATTATTCTCAAATTATTTCGGGAATAATTTGCCAAGGCCTAGTCAGAATTGCTTCATTGCACTCATTTTGTGAGTTATGAAAGTAAACTTAAAATATAAATGCATACCATATACCCTGTACATTCCCCCATGCCAGAAGTGATCAGATAATTAGAGTGGCTTAATGCACATTGTATAGCAAAGGAGCATCAACACGGTCAACCTTTGCATGACCTTTGACATTAGCCTTTCTTAGCCTCGCTTAGCAACACCTAGGGGCTCAAACTTCAATTGAATACTATTACGACCAAACTTGATATCGACACTAAACAAAAGTGAAATCATTGAGGGTTTGAGTGCTCACAGCTGGGACAGGCTAAAAGGAAACATTGCACTTGAATTACAGGCTGCACAATTATCATGACATTGTGATCAAAAGGTTATCAAAGGTCAACCGGACCGTGATGAACCTCCTCTGATACTGTATATAGCAGTGTGGCTTCCAAGTTGAGCCAAGCAATCTCAAATCATCAGAATACTGTGGAGAATTCTTTGCTGCATATAACTAGAATACTGCCTGAGAGCCCAGCTCTATAACTTGACATAAAAACCATATTAGCTATAGCCATAGATTAGGAATACAATCTATGCTATAGCATCTATCCTATGACATAATTGCGAACATGCATGTATATATATTTGTACCTGACACTATGATTCTGAGGGGATGACCAAGGTGCATTTCAACTGTCCTAATCTTTTCAGTAGAATCTGCCACGGTAATCCCTGCCATCATGATAAATTTTCCTGAAGGTCACATGCACTTAGCCGTCGTGTCACGTGCAGGTACATTACGTACGTGGGCGGGGCTACTTTAGTACGTAGCAATTTTACCGCTATGTTCAAAAATTGTGAACCAACTTATGAGTAGACAAGAATTACATTAACTTCCAGCATAAAACTATTTATCTATCATGTATACTTTTCCAGACAGTTATCAGTTTGCTGGTACATACTACATGTATCAAAGCATCTTTGCAACTACAAAAGAACTTCAAGTTTCAACTTAGACTCCACCCCGCGCTTCAGATTTCGGGCGTGTCATCTGGTACAATGCGCATGCGCATATCCATATGCAGCCCAGAGTGCAAGTGCAAAATCGATCGTTCTCAGAGGTTGATTGAAAGGCCAATTCATGCTCATGAAGACTATACAATCTTTTCGTTGGTTCTTTGTGCCATGGCTTCAATCTCGAGATTGTTTCTTGGAGAAAATGGTGATAATGAGCCAAAAACTAATCATATTAATAACTTCTAATTGGAAGCAAAAAGTAATCATAATAATTCCAACCCAAGATACAAACCGACTCAGTTATAATGCCTTGCGCTAATGTGCTGGGCAATAATCAGTATTATAATAACCTCAAGCCTAGCTATAACGATTATTGCATGCAATCATAATTATGGCATGGTGGCATTGAAAAAATCAGGATATTCTTTGTTCTGTTCACTCACTGGCCAGTTTCTGTAGAATCTCTTTCTTAAATCTTTTGCTTGTCTTATGACGTCATTCCACGATCCTTGTACGACAATTTGCACTAGACTTGTTCCACTATAAGTTTGTTTAATTCAGTTAGTAAGGTATCTTTTGAAGTCAATACAAAGAGACTTTGTGGATTTCTCTTCACCATTTCATCAATCATATCATAGTCAAATTGCTCTGAAGCTCTCCCTGTTGCTTTTGTTGTCAGTTTAACAAGAAGTGTGTATTTTGAACTGCTGTCTTCTCTGCTTACTGGCCATTCTCCTTTGAATTTAGAGAAGCCTGGGGTGTTTGAATGGGATCTTTACCATGGATGATTAGATTTGCAACATCTTCAAACAAAAGGCAGCCACAATACTGTTCGTAAAGTTGAAAGTATGTAGTTGTGGTTCGAGGATTGATTTATATATATATCAGTCGAAAACTTCCATTTGAAAACATCCAAAAATTCAATGTTGAATGATTGATTTTGGAAGCCAAGTTGATACAATTTCCTTCCAACGTGTTTGAGGCAGTCCTCCATTCTTTGGAGAGAGCTCTCTCCCATGCACACTGGCAGCTAGATGTATGGGTGGAATAATGTGTCCAAACAGCATTCCATTCTTGAGTACACATTATTAAATTCTTCAGTTATAGAATAGGGAATATAATTTCTCCTTTCCTTGTAACAAAAGCCTCCAGGCAGAATTGGTATGTATTGGTGCTATACTCATGTCAATAAACTCCTCAATCATGTACTGGGTAAATTCTCTTGCTACTTCTGGGTGTTCTTGACTGAGAATTTCGACTATTGCATGCATGATGTTGCTCACGAATTTGCAAATTCTTGTCAGAGTGAATTTTTCTAGTGCCATAATATGGAGTAATTCTGTATATCATCACAATGATATGCTCCATGACCTCCAACATGGTGGCTTTGAGCATACATATGGACGACCCACTGCTTTAGCAAGAACAGATTCGATAGAATCATATACTAAGTTGAAACCATGGTCCAGGAACCAAATAAAATCGTTCACTAGACAACGTGTTAGTAGCTTATTGACACAGTAGATCTGTGAGAGAAAAGAAAGATCATTATTGCTGATATCCAAGCTTGTTTATGATGACAGCGGCAGTTGCTGTGTCATCTACGAATAAACCAATACAGCATGCATTGCCCCAGTTTCTGTACGTACTCCACACATTCTTGAATGGCCTCCTCACTGCTGTTGCATGGGCAGATGATATATTCTTGGTTGTAAAAGATATAGAGCTGCTGCTGGTATTGAAAGCATAAATAAATGGCAAATGGTGGTAACACTTTGATGGGACTATAAAAATAACTGTCTCCTTGGCCATGATTCACATCTAAGGTATAATGAAGCATGCATATACTAGTAGAAAAATGATTGAAGAAAGTCACTTACTATAAAGTATTGAAGCTATACTGAGTCTAGATATGAATTAATTATATATAAAAGTCAGGTTACAAGTATATGCTATGCACAATACGTAACTTTAAAATCATGCATCCATTGATGCAGGTTGTTCATGTAAATTATCATGTCTAAAGAGGTTGATGATAAGTGACTGTAACAATAGTTATAATGTGCAACTAATGTACTGACGTCACTTACTGATTACACAATTAAATTTTAATAAAATTAAGAAGAGTTGAAGTTAGATTTTCATGCTTCTTGGTTGATAGTTAATTTCGCTTCCTCCCAGGAGTAGCTCTAGATCTGGTTCTTATATCTAGTCTCACTATAGGCCAGACTAGTTCAAATCTCTGTTGATCTATATACACTCAACAAGCCCCACCCACGATGGGCTCAGTAATAAGCGCATGCGCTAAAAATTATTGATTGCTTCGCAAAACTTGTATAATTATTATACTACAACGATATAAACAGGGTAACTTAGATTCTAAACATTAAATTTAGATTCTGGACTCAAAGTTTTCCGGATCTTATTGAAATTGTGTTTATTATTATTGTTATATATAGACTACAGCATACAGCATGCAGTGCAGTTATGTATACAACCACACAGTTATTTACTGTAATATGCACCCATTGGCTGCTTTCTTTTGTGGTTCTACTATATCACAAGCCATCAATGCCGCTTGGAACACCTCCTTCACTCCTACATTTGTTAAGGCTGAGCATTCCACAAAAGCACGTGCACCAATTTGCTCAGCCAGGTTCAATCCTTGCTGAGTACTGATTGGTTCTTGACGATAACTAGCAAGACGACTTATTGTATCACTATTTTCTCGTTGATCTATCTTAGTGGCAACCAGTACCATTGGGACTTGTGGACAGTGGTGTTGAATTTCATTCATCCATTTGAACCTAACATGTTCATAGGACGTTGGACTGTCGATTGAATAGGTGATCAAGACGACATCGGTTTGGGGATAGGAGAGTGGACGCAAACTGTCATAGTCTTCCTGTCCTGCTGTATCCCACAGTCCAACACTGTAAAATCTGCCATCCAACACCATATTCACGTGGAAATTGTCAAAAACAGTTGGGATGTATTCTGTTGGGAATACATTATTAGCAAATACATGGAGTAAGCAAGACTTTCCAGTAGAGCCATTTCCAATGACGATAACTTTTCGATTTATCAATCCAGAAGATGAATCNGTCTTGCTAGATTTTTATGGTGATAAACATTTTGTATTGTGTCTATGGGGCAGTCGGCCCATTCCTACTATACGTACTACCGTACAGTCTACACGAACGCATCGTAATTGTAGGTGTGTCAATTTTTGCTGCCCTTCACGTCACGTAAAATTTTGCACAGAGCTTATTACGTCACGTAGTACTAAACGCGCGCATGCTAAATTATTCATATTACATCATTGCAAACTACGTTGACTGATGACGTCAAAAGGAAGGCACATGGAAGATAATAGGACCTTTTCAGGATTTTGCAACGGTATATCTCCTCCGTAGTTTTACCTGCATGCTTCTCACTTGGAATACTTGTGGTTCAGGATGGAATGTGCATGCACAGCAAGTCTTATGAGCTAGAAAGGCTTTGCACATGGTTGCCCAAAAATTCCAAGTTACCGCATCAAGAAAGTTCACTGAACATCACTCAGATAAAATTTGTGTATCTCCAGATAAGACTAGAGTATGGGCACAGAATAAGTTCTGCTAAAAGTACAGTGTTTTACAAGCAGCGTGGTGCTTGTCTGATGTCAATAGCTCGAGGTAAGCGTGTTCAGTAGATCAGTAAAGTACCGCATTTCTAGCGGTTTTTGACTAGTAATTTTAGCTATATAGTTTTAGTTACTGGAATACTACTACAGTATGTTATACTGCTAGATGTAAGTTACAAACTGGTAGAGTATGGATGCCCTCAGTACTTTTGCACCATGCTGCCCAAAAAATCAAAGTCGTCTGGTCCATTTTATCGCTACACGGTAGAAATTCAACTTGAAGACAATTTAGACTCTGTATTCCTGTTAAAAATTACATTCTTATAACAAATATAGCTCTAAGAACTATAGCTACTTCTTTTCTGGCTGTTTCTCCTGTGTTGTCATCACTTCCATGTGCTTGGCCACCATTTTGTTTAACTTCCGGGTGGAAATTAATTAAGGATGCGTTCGTGTAGACTGGTACGTATGATTATTATTATTATTATTATTGTTATTGCTTTACAGCAAGTATACATGAGATAAAGAATGGGTGAAGTAAAAATAAGTGAGAGTTCTGAGATTTTAGCTGAGGTATACTGCTGAGGGTCAGCTATGAATAGCAGCCGGGACAAAGACAAACAAACAATACTAGAGACAAATACAATAATATCATTGACACAATATATAGTTATGTAGAAAGCCACAGATGAGTTGTATCATGACGAAGATGAGAAGAGTTGACATGTAGGAGCTGAAGTGCATTTGGAGCATGGACAACATAGATGAAAAGTGCATGTACTGTCCTCACTGAAACAATCAACAAAATGACTCCAAAAGAAAGACTTGATTTGGGTCATGATTGTAGTCTGCGTTAGACTCAAGTCAATTGGAGGTAAAGCATTCCAAATACGGGGGAGCCGGTTGAAGTAATGATGGCGAGCTCTATTAGACAGACATTTGGAGTTGGGGTAGCAGAGTTTGTTGTGAGTTGCCTGATCTGGTAATGTTATCATTGAAAGAAACGTAATCTAAGATGTTGAACGATTTACAAGGTTGCTTTAAACATGTCACAAAAAATTTGATGTCGCTTATCTCAAGTACCATCATCAGAGGTAGCTTCTACTCAGATAACTCAAGCTTTTTGTAAGGACTAACCAGTCTCTGATAGCCTCCTCACTGTAGTGTTGAAAAAAGTGAATAAACAAGTAGTAAAAATTTCAAAAAAATAAGCAGTGTAGGAATGGGCAGTGCTGTAAAAAGTATTGGAACAAGGAATGGTCTCAATTTCGGCACATGACTACTTCATTTTTTGTGCCCAAGTCTTGGCCGGGAATCTAATCCTGCCTGCTATACTTTATTCTACTTTTTAGCCTAGTGATATAGCATTGGCAGGAATTTGAACCATTTAAATGTGAGCTATTCAAGTATAATAATAACAATTAATAGCTATGAGGGATCAAAAAATTAATGAAAATGAAGTAGTCATGTGCCGAAATTGAGACCATTCCTTGTTCTAACACTTTTTACAGCACTGCCCATTCCTACTGTGACACTGCTTATCTTTTTTGAAAATTTTTACTGCTTGTATTATCTATGGTTACCGTAGTAGTTATTGTTAATGTTAAATTTTTTCAACTTAATGATCCATGCCAGTGGTAATATAACAACTTTGACATGCATGCATGGGGACTGATACAAAAGGCCAGAAGTTGGCTAGTCTCGTGTAGTGCGAGGGAAAGATCTAGACACGAGACTAGAAGTTGGTCCGGCACTGATTGGTCTGATCATAGATAATATATTTTATCTATGCTACTGGCATTCTAACACACAACTGGCACAAGGAGCCGGAGAGAGAATCAACCTTTGAACAAACGCATTACAAGGAGAAATGAAAGCACCAACGGTGCATAAGCCTCGGCACACTCAACTAGCATACGGCATAACTAAATATGTATACATGAGAAAAGACAATCAGTACTGAGACTTCAGTATGCAACAAGGTTGTGAGACTCTGATAATAGTTGTGTTGAAATAGGTTAGCTGTGTTTTTGTATCAGTGCCTGACTGCATGGCCTTCAGCAAGCTGATCCAGTGAGGTTATTATAACTAGCTCAGCACATGCTTGATTGCAGCAGCTTGATTTCAACCGTGCTAGGCTCAGGCTCAGTGCTGTGACTCAGGCAGTGAATATTCAACTTGTAATCATTGAGTTACTTACCTGTTCAAGCAGCCAAGCCCGCCAAGCTCAAGTCCATCTATCATGAGGCCATGATCCAAGTTCTACAGTATTTCTAGATAACGCACACTATATGGGGTGTGATCAATGGGTGCGGTTTCGAAGCCTAAGCGTACAGAGAAGCACCAAAACCTCAGATCTCAGAAACTACAGCGTTTTACACGAGATAATATCGATTCATGAATGTAAGTACCTTCCATTTTGACTCTGGAGCTGCTGTTCTTTAGATAATTTAGTAACAGACAGACACACAAACACACAAAACGACTACCGTAACCCCTCTGCACGTGCTACGCACGCGCCGAGGCTTAATAAGGTGTGTTACATTACCACAAAGTATAGGACTACACAATATACTATAAAAGTTACTTAATAATTATAGGATATAAAATAGCAAATAGTTATACCATTATTAGAACAAACCACAAACACATATACAACACACGCATACACAGTTTATATAGAGCTAATAATATTATCAAAAAAGAAGTGAAAATTCAAATCTTTCTTCTCACTATTGTTGTGAACTCTCACCATCATTGCTGAGGGTCTCATCGGGGTCACTGGGGGGCTCGGAGGGGGGCTCACTCAGGGGGTGAGGGTAACGGAACCCCTACAGGGGTAGTGTGTGTGCCGGTGTGTGTGTGACCAGCTTATGGTACCCTTAAGGCATCTCATGCAGAAAATAAAACCACTAGTTAAGTTATTACGCTAAACCATTTTAGCACAACAGTCGTATCAAAAGTAGCTGAAAATAGTCTAAGATAAGTACAGCTACAACAAGACAGAGACAGAGACTAAAATACAATTGCAGACTAAAATACAATTGCAAAGAAACAACAGCCAGAGAGGAACTGAAGTCTACATGCAGAAATTAAGAAGCATTAATTCAATGGTTGAACTCACTGAAGCAGTTCCCAAAGGGGTACTGGAGCCAGATGACGATCTTCTTCTTGACTGAAAGAAGTTAGGATGAGTAGCTTCGAGAGCTTTTCTCCTAGCCATGCGATAATACTGTGTATGTGTGTGTGTATGAAGTTGGGCACCAATAAGCTTAATCACCAACAATTTTATATCTCTACTGAGGTACTGTAGATCATGAACACTTTGGCATGCAGATGGAATAGCTCAAACAACAAAATTATTGCATCTACCTGTCCCAGTGTCTGCCAGTCCAAGAGATCACTGAGACGTTCCGTTCTGTTCCTTTGGATGATTCTTTGACGCCTGGTCTGACTACAGAACTCAAACAAATACTGTAAGGGAAGAAAATAATCCAGGATAATGTAAACAAACAAAAAAACCAAAATGAAGAAAAATATGTGATGTATAAAGAATATATGCTAATGTATTTATACATGTTGCATAAGCACTGTCACACATTTAGCTTCATGAATATGTGTGTGTGTGTGTGTGTGTGTGTGTGTGTGTGTGTGTGTCTGTGTGTGTGTGTGTGTGTGTGTGTGTGTGTGTGTGTGCGTGTGTGTGTGCGTGTGCCATCAAACTAACATTTGAGAGTTGCTGCACAGACTCCTCAGCGTTCTTGAATCTCCTGTCAATGATGTAGATGCCATAGGTGGCAGGATCAGCAACGTGTTGGGCAATGAAGCAACCAAACCCAGAGAGATTGGTGGTCACTGAGGGTATACCCATCACAGTACACTCGGCTGTGTGAGTGTGTGTGAGTGTGCATGTGTGTGTGTTTGCTATCTTTACATCTATCAATCCAAACCAAAATACATAATTTTAAAGATCTCTTTGAGTCGATCGCAATGGTGCAAGTCCCATTTTCATACCACCTTCCTAGGCTGAGATATTGCTAGTTCTTTTTGTACTCCTTGATGCACATAGGTAAGGATTTTCCCAAATGAATGAATGTATGGTACATACATAAAATGAAACCCTCTCAATTACCAGGAGTATATCCCCAGGGTTCATAGTAGGAGGGGAAGACACCAAGATGGCAGCCTCTCACGAACTCCTCATAATCCATCTTGAAAAGAGGGTTGGTGGAGGAAAGAAACTCAGGATGGAAGACAATCTGTGACGGATTGAACATGGTTTGGTAATTATAAGAAAAGAAAAAGAAAACACAAAAAAAGGGAGGGGAGAAAAAAGAACAACCATTACCAGATGGCATACCAGAGGTTGCATTGAGGCAGGGAAAATTGGTAAAGGTCATCAACAAAACACATATGAATGCTGTTTTACTGGATATACTTTTGACCACATACACCCATTCAATCTCCATCAGTTGACCCTCAGTGTCTGTGTATGTGTGGCAACCTGAGATTGTTACTCAGTGTCTTGTACCTTGACTTTGTCTTCACGTCTGTTGAAGAGCTGTATTCGTCTTATGGTACTGAGGACTGGGTCATTGTGATCATCTTCTACGTTGTGAGTCACGATCGGTGGGAGGTTGGGACGCTGAGGGNGGGGGGGGGGGGGGAGAGAGAGAGAGAGAGAGAGAGAGAGAGAGAGAGAGAGAGAGAGAGAGAGAGAGAGAGATGAATGATGTCAAAATATTTTTGCATAAAAGAACTGCAACTTGACTGCCTACAATCAGAAAGTGTATAAATTGCTGCCTTTCTATAGGGCTTACCTGTGCAGCATAGATGCATCTCTTTAATGTGATGGTGTCCTTCTTGTTAAGGAGCTGTTCTGTCTCTGGGATCTCACCACTAGGAGGGAGAAAGAAAGGGAACACGGCAAGCTAAAGTATCATGCAATGCAATAGAACAATATAGTCTAAAATTAATTCTGATGTACCATAGAGTACTTCTGTTTGTTTGTTTGCTTGTAAAAACCCTGACAGCTTAAAGGGAGCATACTTATGATAAGCATTTAATGGAATAGTTTCAGCTCACTCAACAAGCTCATACAAAACACATAGTATCGGCTATATGCACATACATTAAAAGATTATTCTAGCTTAATTGCATACCTGTGTGTTCTTTGAAGACCATGGTACTCTGTCGAAAAGCGTCACCAGCTCTGAAGTAGAGGACACAATGTGCTTGCTGTCCATCCCTCCCAGCCCTCCCACTCTCCTGTTCTCCATGGACTTACTGATGGTATGGTGAAGGACAAAGCAAACCATTTGGCTTGTCTATACCCATACCAAATGCAACAGTTGCAACAATCACCTGTATATGGAAGAAAAATACAACAATTGAGAATTGATCAACAAGGCTGTTGACAAGAATAATTTTATTTTAATCTAGCCAGGCTCTATAATCCTAGTTTTGTATGTCCTAAANCACACACACACACACATACACACACAACTACAAGAGTATAGATAAAGATTATGGAACCTGACTAGAACCAGATGTTAGCATATACCTGTATTTTGTTTTGCAGCCACTGGGTATGGACTCTAGTCTTTTCAATTACTGGTAGATCAGCATGGTAACAGCTAGCTCTGATTCCCTTCTGACACAAGTCTATGCTGACTTGTTCAGTGCATGTCTTTACGCGATAGACAGTACACTATACCTGTGTGTGTGTGTGTGTGCGTGTGTGTGTGTGTGTGTGTGTGTGTGTGTGTGTGTGTGTGTGTGT
Organism: Tethya wilhelma; assembly: GCA_964030475.1. Classification (NCBI taxonomy): domain Eukaryota; kingdom Metazoa; phylum Porifera; class Demospongiae; order Tethyida; family Tethyidae; genus Tethya; species Tethya wilhelma. The sequence goes on along the minus strand of CAXIPT010000004.1, from coordinate 6,530,534 downwards.
GTGTGTGTGTGTGTGNTGTGTGTGTGTGTGTGTGTGTGTGTGTGTGTGTGTGTGTGTGTGTGTGTGTGTGTGTGTGTGTGTGTGTGTGTGAGCGTGTGTGCACATGCAATTTAAGAAACTGATGCATGCAGGCCAAGGAGATTCATATAGACTCCATCCAAATTTTCCTTTTCTTTAGTTTATTACTGTTTCTTTCCTTCACAAAAACTGAATGATTCCTATAGACCCGTTGCACGTGACATCACAGGTCAAATGACATAAAAAAAGTCTGCCATCTTGGAGGACAACTTTGTACAGCGAGTATGCATTGGAATGAGGCTTGGAGATACATGACTACAAGTTGAGCTAGTACCTATGCAATGGATTCTTTCATACTTACCACTTTTCTTATCAAACTTTGTCTTGATCAGTGCTGCCATGTCATCAATTTGTGCCTTGTGAGACGACTGCTTTGCACGAACCTCGTAAAATAAGTTTGTCCGGTTGTACGAGGCTCTGAACACCACACACTCCTTCATCGACAACATATCCTTAACATCTGCCAACACCTTGGATGTAGCAGTTGCCGTGAGACCAAGAATCGGAGCATTGGGAAATTGACGCTTCAAAATCCCTAAAATCTTGTAGTCGGGTCTAAAATCGTGTCCCCACTGACTCACACAGTGCACTTCATCAATGACTATTCGTGTCATTCGTCCCATTTCGTACATCTTTTCCAGTTTCGACATAAACCGTTTGCTCTTGGAAATCTTCTCCGGGGTCACGTACAAGAGCTTCATAGTGTTGCTCTTGTCCGTCATAGTGCCATGAACGTGGTTCATAACCTCTCGGCTACAGGAGGCATTCAGCATGCACGAGTCAATACCTAGACTCTTTACAGACATCAGTTGGTCTTCCATGAGCGAAACCAGCGGAGAGACTACGAGTGTAACACCGTTTGGATCCACAACAGCTGGTAGCTGGTAACAGAGGCTTTTACCTCCTCCAGTCGGCACTGATTATGAGGATGACGTCTTTGCCCGATAGTGTGGCATTGATGCAGGAGAGTTGGAGAGGTCGGAAGGATTCGAGTTTAAAGAAAGTTTTAAGAATGTTTGTGACTTGTTCGCTCCATTCAAAGACACTATTCTCCCAGTCACAGTCATGTTGGTGGTGGCTACTGGTGCCAGATGATGATGCAGTGCTTGTGGTGCTGATTGATTCAAGCTGAGCTGAAAGGAGTTGCTTTCTTTCCAAAAGTTCTTCCTGTTTCTCTAGCAATCCATCAATCTCCCTCTGCACACATACCAGTTGAGATTCCACCTCTTCCAGCTGCTCCATCAAGTCCTGACTTTCCATCACTGTCCGTTCAGTCTGCGGTAATACCCACCATAGATAATACATACTCAACATCAATTGTCTTCCAGCTGATGTACTCTCCTCCTTTCTGGAGTATACATAATATATACACATGTTACTGTAGTCACAAAACTAGAAAAATACAGTATGTGTACATACCATGAGCTTCCGACTCTTAGAGTGGGCAAACGAGTTACTGAAGCAATTGCGTGCAGTCTTCAGTAGATGAGGAGCATCGCAAAAGAAGAGCATGTCAGCATCCTCTCTAAATGGGTTGGCAGTTTTGTAGGGAAGTACACCTTTGTCTTCACTTAGTTGGCACAATTTGTAAAATCGTCGATTTGGTTTAGCTCCATCACTCGTGACAGATGTGACTGGAATTCCAAAAAGTTCCAGACACTCGACTGCCTCCCAAACAATAGGAAAGATGCTTTCCCCTACAGAAGCACAAAATTTAAAATCAAAGAGTGATAGTGATTTGAGTGAAGGAGGGGCTATAAACTCACAAAACTATGTCAGTACATACAGTCATAATATTTTTCATACCTTTTAGCTTAGTGCTAAAATAGTGCGCAATTGGTATACTCAGAGATGGCTTGAAGACAGCTCTGGCCATCACCACAAAAACATGAGCTGCAAGCTCCTTGGATTCAGGAGCTGAATGATCCTGAGAACCACACACCACTTGCTCAATGTCGTGGTTGACCTTCCCAAGATCCACAAATCCAACTAGTCTTCCTGAATGCTTGTTGTAGACCAGACCACTCTTGATCTTCATCTCATCAATAGAGAGGGCACAGTGATGTTGGTGTGTTGGTAAAGATTCAGAGAGTAGACTATGGAGCTCCTGTACATACTCTAGTTGCAGTCCACTGTGAGGTGAGGTCCAGTGAGTGTAGTCAGTCAGGGTTCTCTCAGATGGTAAGGAGATGATACCACTTTGACGAACTGCTTTGTAAGCTGAGTTTGACAGGTACTTCAAATTTAAAGCAAATCTCAGCATCAGTGGATGCCACTTCATCTGACGTTTATCGGAGAGCCTGGAATATTTCATTTGCTGATCCCAGAAAATCCTTTGAGGTGAGTCTGCAGGAAACTTTTCTTCCACCAGAGGAGCAACATTAGAAAGCAACTTAGACATATCTTCAGCATCATCAGTGTGCATTGAAATACCATCTTGTTCGATCAATTTGGTCAGTTTTGCTTCTTGTCGCTTCCTCTGCTCATTTGCTGACTTCTTTGCAAGAGAGAGATTCTTCATCCTCTGGTCTTTCTCAGTGGAGGAGAGAAATCGGTAATTTGTGTGACTACTGGCTGATGTTTTGTCTGTCTTGCTAGATGCATTAGCATCTCGACAAACTGCAGAGCGAAGTGTGCTTCGAAATGGCTGGCAAGCTTGACAACGATTCCCCAGTTTGGCTACCATAACTTCACATTCCACTCGTCTCACAGTGCTCTGAAACATCTCACCATCACTGCCAACGACTGGGTTTCTATCAACATATGCTATAGTGGCTCCAGCTTTCTTCATTTCGCCACCTCGTTTCTCGCATAGGGAAATAAATCGTTCGTCTGGATTTCCTGGACACATAGATGCTGAATGGATGCATTTAATGAGGCTGTCTATTGAACTGAGAGAGGATAGTGTTGGGGAAAACGAGACCAACAACCTACAAGTGTTGGGAACCTTCTTCTGGCGGACATGTACACTCCACGATAAGTCACGGCAAACCACCAGAGACAACGTTGGTTCCATAAGTCCACTACTTCCAACAGCCATTCTACTCCATTGTAGCGAGTCTTCAGCATAAAAGATTTGCCATGAATCTGGAGTGGATATCTGTGATGCTGCACTTCGCTTCACTTCATCAAATGTCAGGGCCTGTAGCTGTTCATTCTCTTGGTTCTCTCTCACTTTCTCTCTTCGACTTGCTTCCTGTCGCTTACGTTCATCATTCTTCACTCGGTAGAAATTTCGTCTTGCTCCCCTCTTCCTTCTCTTCTGTTTTCCACATGACTCCATCTATACCAGCATTAATATTAGTATCATAGCATTAATATGGTCAGTAAATACAAATTAGGAAATTCTAAGAAATTCAATAATATGACTGCCTAGATATGCCTGCTTCCTAATTGTTGAACTAAATGTCTAACACATGGTTCATTGGAAAAAACATAAATTTAAAGTTTTCAGTGACAATAAGAACACAACGGTAATGTCCTAAAAATACCTTTATAGGTACACTGCTCTTTGTGAAATGCTTAGCACCTCACCAAGTAATTCATTCCTAGTTCTACTATTAAAGATGTGTGGAAAGATATAACTCTTTTTGTATTTAGCAGCAAACTGTGGCTTTTGGCTTCACACAACAAAAAGTATTAGTGTCAATGGAGACAGCTAATAGTACTGTACTGATGTTTTATCTACAGATACTTAGGTAAACAAACATGCCATTACCTCTGGAACGTAAAACCACGGTTGAAGTGGTTCAGGGGGAGTACCTCCTTGAAAACTCAGTCTTGTAGCAGTGCTGTGGTCTGGTTGTTAGGTAGTGGTCTGTCGCTAATTTGCAGCGCTTCCGCAAAGCAGCTGCAAGCTTCGCGTGTAAATTCTCCGTAATTTCCCCGTAAAACAGGCGCGTTTCATATCCACGGTGAGTATGTATTATCTATGGACCCACCTTTTCCCATACTTTCTCAAGGACACCCCGGAAGTAGGTGTTTACTTGGTTTCTATGACATTTATTACGTAATATCATATGGCGCTAATTGGATACTGACTGCGAAATACAGATTAATAAAGCACGGCAATTTAGCAGCTGTCAAAAATTAAAATACGAGTTATCAAAGCATCGCGCCACGGCTATCACGTGAGCAGTTAATGAGCAGAAAAATGGCAGAAACAAGAGAGGGGTACACAAATAGTGAGATTTTGCAGGCTACAAACTGTACTGCAAACAACATACATTTATAAATATTAATCTACAGTCCATTATCTCTTCCTTCTGCAATTTTGAGTCGATTTGGCAAACTCTAAGACCTTGCCCAAAAAATATGAAAATGATGAATATTGAAACTTTGCAGAAAAGCACAACAAAGAACAGGTACCTGTATGAAAAAGAAAGGTAGATAGACTTAGTTTATGATGTTTATTGAGAGAGAATGAGTTGCTAAATGTTGATGACAGGTTATTTGAACAAGTTTACCCTCAAAAGCTAGTGAAAATGATGTAAACAATATCTATAAAACCCCTATTTTCAAGTACACGCATACTGCAACCAACTTATTGAGGCTACTGTGATGTCATACAAAATTGTAAAACTACCTTAGTTAAACGTACTTACCAAGTTTGAAGTGATTTGCAGAAGTGCAAATGCTTGCCCAAAAAATGTGAAGATGGCTCCTTCCAGCAAAAGTCCAAGTAGTCACGAGGCCTTTTTGCCACTGTCAGTTCAGCTTCATTGTTAATTTAGCTTTCTGGCAATTCTAGTGCAACTATTTTCATGAGAACAATACGCAAAAGTCATCGTGAAGGAGTGAAAACTGAGTAAACTTGGCCTATAAGACAACTTGAAATTCAGTCGGCCATCTTGAATTTTCCCCATACAAAATTCCCTATAGCAAAGTTCATTTCCGGGTGCATTTTTCACTTCCGGGTGTCCTTGAAAATTGGGGGTCTTACCGCAGACTGGTTGACTGTTGAACTGTTTAAAGTTGGTAATGATCGTTTGAAACACAAGCTAGAAAATTACCAGCCGGCCTAGCTCGTTCGCGGATTTTACCGTATAGGATGTCAACAACATGTGCCCATAACAGTCAACATGCGCATGTGCCCATAACAGTCAACATGTAACATGCACATGTGCCCATAATATTCAACATGCGCCTGGGAGAATGGTGCCTTTGATATGCACAAATTAGCAAAACTGACTCTGATTGACATTAATTATAGTCTCAGTGAAGTTAGACAACAATTGAACTTAAATACAAGTTACAGTATATAATTTATATAGAACAAAATATGTGTAACACTCAAGTTGCATGTATAAAGTAAGTATTCAAATAACAGCTAGAACTATAAAATTAAAACTAGGTGATACTCTATGAGCAATGTAATAATGCAAGACTTACAATAAAAAGTATAGTATAACTAAAATTCATACAATTATTACAATTATAATATAATGATTAGAGCTGTTTATCCTTACGTATTGTATCAGCAACACCTTGCTGACCGAATTCCTCAAGTTTCTGAGCTAACACATTCCATGTGAGAGTCTCTCCACACCTTTCTTTGACTTGTTCCTGCTTTCTCAGCCATGCTCTTACAATGTTGCCAAGTAGGCCTTCACCATCTGCCATACTCTGAACAGTGAACGGATCCAAACCCAATGATATACCAAAGTCCTTAAGTTGAGTGGGGGACAGTTTCCTTAAGTAGGTCGTAATATCCGAATAATCACTGTCTAAGATTGATTTTCCTGTAAAATATTTGGTATAATCAGTGTACATGCATGTGTCATGACCCATTACACTACATATGACATCGGAATGCATTAATGCAATTTATACACTCATAGTACAAAGCATAATAGCTTTTAAACTTCTTAAGCCTACCGCACTCAGATCAGTTAAGGCAAGCTCAGAGTTTCTTAACTGAAATAGTATACTGAGCTTGCCTTAACCTTAATGAGCACACTGTGGTAATGGGCAGTGCGCTAAAAAGTATTGGAACAAGGAATGTCTCAATTTCGGCACATGACTACTTCATTTTTATTATTGTCTCCCTCATATGGACCCTCAGTGTCATATAAATGCAATGACTGCACAAAAGTACCTGCTGCATTGGTTCAAATTCCTACTAATCAGTTTCTACTAATCAGTTGGCTAAGCAGTGGAGTAAAATATAACAGACATGCAGGCAACTTAAACTGGAGAATTAACCAGCCAAGAGCTGGGCATAAAAAATGAACTCATTTGCCAAAATTGAGACATTCCTTGTTCCAATGCTTTTTACCGCACTGCCCATTCCTACACGACAAGGGCGTATTGACCGCCAAAGGCGGGAGAGGGCATGTAACTCAACGGCGGCGCATATGCTACGTGTACCCAGCAAAATTCAAATGGCCAGGCCGGATATACTAAATATAGATGATTGTGTCACGGAGAAATACGGTATTGTCTGGTAGTTTACGGGTTTTACTTACGCTCTGCTCATATCAATACAGAATGGCTAAGCCTCTGGGGACGAGGCTAAGAATGGCCGAGTATGACCGAGTGGCTAGTCGTCAAAGACATGCTCTTCTACCTCCAACATTCATTGATTCCTCGGACTCCTAGACAACTATGCGCATTGCTAGCGGGAGATTTGTGGCAGTAAATTTTGGCTGTCTAACCTTGAAACAAAGCTAAGGATCTTGAAGCTTGTGTATACGTTGATATTTCTGCTAGTTCAGGCTACAGGCACAAACTTTTCTCTTCGATTTTTAATAAATACCAGTATAGACACCAGCTCAATAATTTCACGTGACTTGTGGTTTGTACTATTTTTAGACTCAATATGAATTTTGCCGGGTCGCCGTTACATGCCCTCTCCCGCCTTGGGCGGTCGATAAGCCATTGTACACGACTTATTTTTTTGAAATTTTTACTACTTGTTCATCCACTTTTTTCAACACTACAGTGTGGAGACTATATATATCAGAAACTGGTTAGTCCCTACAAGAGTATAGCAGCTGTATGCACTACATTATGCAGGAGGAGGCTAATGCGCATGCGCATAATAAGGCCACGTGGGTTATAATTAATGACCTTTGAACTTTACCCACAAAGATGATGGCTGCATTGTAGTACATGAATTTATACACTAAGTTTCAAAGCTCTCTAGTTTTCGTTTAGGCCTATTCACAATGAAAACAAGTATCAAGGAATGTAGTACCTATGAGAAGAACTTACTCTGCATGCTGTCAAAGTTGGCTCAACACTTTCTGGTTCTCTGGAAATCCTTTTCATTGACAAGTAAGTCGGTTACCGGGAATTACGTAAGTATAATTATGGAGAACAAAAATGGCACTATCATGGTGGCTTCCCACTAGCGCTCTCTACGAGTGCTGAGGAAAGTTTTTGTGAGCTTTAGACCTTGCATGCAGTTGGCAATCTGTCAGTGCGGAGAGCCTTTGCATAAGCAACGTTGAAGGCTTAATTTTGTTTGACTAGATTTTTATAGTGAGCAACATTTTGTATTGTGTCTATGGGACAGTTGGCCTGTCAAGAAAATTTTGGTCCGGCAAAAATTTCGGTCCGGGTGGACCAAAATTTGCAATAAATTTGGTCCCCCCTTAAAAATTGCGGTCCGGGAAGAAAGTCACCGAAAAGTAGCTTGCTAAAAGGTTAAACATCCATTCACTCTTATAAAATAAACTTGCCTAGGCTCTAGAAACAGTCTTTTACAGAGATAGACTCCAGAGCCTGGCTGAGCTAGCTAGCACGAGGAGCTAGAGTCCCATGTACCGGGCACGACCGGGCATCCTAATTCCGAGCGAAGCGAGGCTATAGAAGAAATCGCTATAAAAGAAATCGTAAAGTATGGGATTGCAATTGTTGTGCTCAGCAATAATTATTTAATTTATTTTTGTCAATACAAATTACTTAATTTATTTTTGTCATTACAATAATTATTATCTTTTGCATCTCAACTGATTATCAAGTTTGTATGTAAAACATTGCTGTTGAGCGAGACTACTACTGCACTGCAATGATTGAAACTATAGTTATGTAGGGGGGCCAAAATACTTGGCATTGTGTCATGTAAAATTTTCGATCCTGGACCATTTTTTAAAAATATTATTTGATCAAAAATTTTGGTCTTGTAACCCCGGACAAAATTTATCAAGGGGGGACCAAAATTTTCAAGGTAATTTCTGAAAATAATGGTCCTGGACCAAATTTTTCATGCAAATTTTGGTCCGGGGGACCAAAATTATCAGGACCAAAATTCCAGTGACAGGCCCATTCCTACTTTACATACTACCGTATGTATGATTAATTTAGATGATAATTCACAATACATAATTTAATGCATGCCATTGTCAATGGATTATAAGGCTTTGCTAACATTATCATGCATGACATTGTGCTAGCCTCATGCATGCAGGCTCTCTCCTTTAACCGTATACACTTGGGTGAAAGGTTAAAGGGGAGAGCTAGCTTGTCAATGAGTATGAGGCTCAGCCTCATCATGTGTAAATAATACCTCAAGTGTAGTGTGAAGGGTTTGGATTTCCTCAAGTTTATCTTTAAGCAGATCAGATTGTTGACGATTTTCTGTTTCCTTCTTCTCAAGAATATCTGCCTTTGTCTTCCATAGACTCTCAGCTCCCTCCAGTTGTTCCTATAAATAGAAAATGTACAAAAATAAAGCTACAATAATTGTTAAAAAAATGCTCTATATATATATATTATAAAAACCAGAAAATTCTTAGTCCGGTTTAGAATTTAAGCAAATTAAGATATGCAAATAATGATTAGTCACCACAATCATTTGTTTAGATCCTAAACAGGGTGTTCCAGATCTTATTGAGAATGGGTTAAATTTATTATTATAATATAATATTATAGCATGTAAGCGTACTTGAAGAAGTTGCACTTCTTTAGTTTTGGCTTCCAAAGATTCTTTCAGTGTTTCAATGGTCTTCTCGCTAAGATCTTTCAACTCTTGTATTGTTTTGATCAGCACCTGCTGTTGGTGGTTCTCCTGCTCTTTGGACGCAATAAGGTCATCTTTTACCTTGCACAGACTTTCTAACTTTTCCACCTGGTCAATGACAGGAACAAACAAAAAAATAATATAATAGTTCAAGTATGCATGCATGGTCTCTATAGGAGCAATACCTGTATTTATTTAATTGTAGGTATATACTTAATAAATTATTATTAATTATGACTCACCTCTACAGTTGAGATTTGATGAGGTTTTTCCTCCTCAGTTTCAACTTCTTTCAATTCCTCAATAGTCTTAAGCAATTTTAGTTTGCTCATTTCACTATAATGATCAGGATTCTTCAATAGCAGCTGCTCCAGATCACTTCTGATAACATCGGCAGTTGGTCGTTCACGTGGATCATTACTCAAACATCTGGTAACAAGGCCTTTGATTGAAGGATCATCTTGAAACATTGAGAGTTTGTTCATGAAGTTACTTCGACGTTCCACTTCTGTTTGAGGCTTTAGAGCTTTTGTCTTAGGATCAAATATGGTTGCAGCTGAGGGTTGTGGGAATTCTTCAATGAAAGTGTAGAGAGAGAGAACACCGAAGGAGAAAGAGTCAATTGAGGCATCGTACTCTGGTTGGTGATCGAGAGCTTCAGGAGGAAGGTAGACAGTCGTACCTGGAGCTGTTGTGAGAGTAACAGCAACCTTTTGGGGATTGATGATACGAGAATTCCCAAAATCAGCAATCTTAGCGACCATGCTTGATGCGAGAAGGACATTTCGAGCTGTAAGATCTCGATGAACAACAGGTGGTGTCATGGAATGAAGGTAAGACAACCCTCGAGCCACGTCCTGTAAGATGGAGAGCTTCATAGGCAGAGAGACTTTGATGGATTTATTCTCAAGAAGGTTGTCCAGGTTGTCTGGAAGGAACTCCATGAGAAGAACAGGCAGCTTGAAATTGGGAAAATTGGCCACACCGAGAAATTGGACAATGTTGGGATGGCGAAGGTTGCACATCAGCTTCACTTCAGAAATAAACTGGCTTCTAACATTGCTGGTTGCTGTTTCAACCAAGGTGTTGTGTATTTTCTTTCCGGCACATTTGACTCCCTTGATGAACAATAGTTCAACTGCTCCATATGAACCAGCACCCAAGACCTTTGGAGGGTTAGGGCGGTCTACACTGTCAATGAAATAGGGATCCAAATCACCCTCGTTGACTCCAGCTATTAGTGTACATACAATCATACGTACGGTAATAAGAATGGGTCGACTGTCCCATAGACACAATACAAAATGTTGGTCACTATAAAAATCTGCTTTTTGAGCTATCAAGCCTCTTTTTTGCTTCCCCTTCTCTTTTATTATTTACTCTTGCTTTTACTCCTTGGCTTTCAAGCGTTTTATTCGCTGAAACCAGACACGCGGACGTCGACAATGAACTGCGACGTTTAGAATTACGCGAAATAATTGCATTCCGATGACGTATACACGACCAATCAGATTTGAAAATTGATTTTTGGGCCACGTAATCAAACTGAAATCACTTCCGCTCTTTTCTTAGAAAAACTCAGTGTCTGACCCTGGAGTGAAGAGCCCATATGTGGTTCTAAGTTTTGCCAGTTCTTCAAATTTTGAGTTCTAAAATACACTGCCATATCGCGTATCTAAAATAACTGGCCTATACTGATAATCATATTCCTCCTTCGCGAATATTTTCTTCGAAAATAAGGAAGGAGAGAGCCTGGTACCAGTAGTCACGTGAGTGACGTACTGTTTTACGTAATTCAAGTTAGTTAGCAAAAGAAAGCGACCGCGAACAGAACAGAACAAAAAATGCTTGAAAAAAACTACCATTTGCTTGTTCAAAGTCATTTCTTGTGTGCCAAGAGTTAAGATGTACTTCCCAAACAGCGTTTGTGATCGTCGCTTTTGTTTTGTACCTTGGTTTGGTCAGACTGAAAGATCGAGACTGGACACAGAACCAAAAATGCTGATTCAGAGAGACTGCCATTTATCTGTTGCTTCTTGGACTATCTTTGGAGGCTACTGGCTGCTTTTTTCTTGTCTATTCCCATTGTCTTCTACGTCTAGCTCTCTCAGAGCTCGTAGATACGCAAAATTTTTGCTAACATCAACTGACTGGAACACGTGCGTGACGCATTTTAGATAAAGCGCGTAATGCTGAGTAGACTCACGTCTACCAGACGTCTACCCTGTACGTCACTCACGTGACTACTGGTACCAGGCTCTCTCCTTCCTTATTTTCGAAGAAAATATTCGCGAAGGAGGAGCCTGGGAACGAGGCTAACCTTAAAGGCGCAGTCGCACGGAAGTAATTACGGCGCCATTTTTTTTGAATTCCGGGCCCAAAAATCAAAAACTCAATCTGATTGGTTGAAATACGTCATTAGAATGTAATTATTTCGCACAGTTAGGGAGAATCGCATATTATTTGTCCACGTGTTTGCGATCGAGAACGCGTAGATTTAGCGTTAAAAACTGGTGCAGTTAGGAAAAAAAGTAGCTGAGTAAGCTAGTAAACTAGCGAAGAGTAACACTAGAGCTTTTCATGAGCGTTGGCTGTATTTAAAGAGCGTGGAGACTCATATTAGCGCTGGTCTATATTCTGCGCGCAGGAATTAAGTGCACAATACGGCTTCATTACGTCACGTAAGTCCACTTCCGTGCGACTGCGCCTTGGTGGTCGGACATAGCAACACGAGAAGAATGTGTTGAGCCAACTTTGACCGCAGCACAAAGTAAGTTCTTTTCATGGGTACTACATTTCTTGAAACTTGCTTTGATCATAAACATCCCTAAACAAAAACTAGAAAGCTTTGAAACTTAGTGTATAAATTCATGTACTACAATGCAGCCATCTTGTAGGTAGAGTTCAAAGGTCATTATCCACGTGCAATTATTATGCGCATGCGCATTAGCCTCTTCCAGCATGAATAGAGTGCATGACTGCTACTCAAGCTTTTTGTAGGGACTAAGTCACCACACTGTAGTGTTGAAAAAAGTAAATGAACAAGTAATAAAAAAATAAGTAGTGTATAGGAATGGGCGGTGCGGTAAAAAGTATTGCAACAAGGCATGGTCTCAATTTTGGCACATGACTACTTCATTTTTTATACCCAACTCTTGCCTGGCCAGCAGTCCAGTTTAAGTTACCTGTCTGTTATAGTATACTTCACTGTTTATAGTCAACTGATTAGTAGGAATTTGAACCATTGCAATAAGGATCCATAATATAATGAGGGATCAAGAATAAAAATGAAGTACAGTCATGTGCCGAAATTGAGACCATGCCTTGTTCCAATACTTTTTACTGCACTGCCCATTCCTACACTACTTATTTTTTTGAAATTTTTATTACTTGTAATAATTATAATTAATAAATACAAGAGGGACAAAAAAATTTAAGTGGCAAAAAAAAAAAAAAAAAAAAAAAAGAGTATACCTTTTTCAGAACTTGCTTGAGCTGCTGAAGACTCAGTTGTAACTTCTGCTTGAACTACAACCTGTTTGCTGAGGTCAACATCAGCAGCTATAGCTGTTTCACCAGCTTCCATCGAATTCAAGCTGATAAAGAATTTGAGAAAGTTGTTCAAAAGATTTTTTTCATGCACAAAATCCTGAAAATTTATGCTTTTTGCCGAATAGGAAATTTAAAATGAAAGCGTTGATCGAGAGCTGATAGTAAAATAAGTGATATAGTAGAATCTGATAAGTATGATCTAAACATGCAATAATTGAGCAATATGTTTTGTATAGCAACAAAACAAGCAAATACTAGTGATAAAGCGATATAAGCAGCGTAATTTGCTTCTTGATTATAGCTAACTATTGACGAGATGCAAGTATAAGCAGCTCTAGATCTAATAGCACATCACCTGACTAAATGTCTGTGTGTGTTTGTGTTTGTGTTTGTGTGTGTGTGTGTGTGTGTGTGTGTGTGTGTGCATGTGTGTGCAAGATCAAGTTATCAAGTGTCTGACCAACTTATGGTACCCTAAAGCATCTTTTACAGGAAATAAACCCTTTAGTTAACCCTCTTTAGCTCTAGCCTCGTAAACCAGGCCCTCCCCGTGAGCTGTATACACTGCTAGCGGGGAAGGCCTGGTTTATGAGGCTATATACTTTAGCACAACTTGAAGCAACTGTTAACAGTTGTGCAAAGGTAGTTGAACGCCTGCAGCTGCATGCATGGTCATGCAATATTTGAGAGTAAGCACTTGTCTGTGAATAACGAGTCTATGTATAGGTATAAGACAGAAACTGCAAGAAAAATCAAATGTACACAGAAAAGAAAGCAACCAAGGGAAATGGAAAAGGAACAAAAGTCTACTGTGAGAGAAGTGCTATTTTAATTTAGTGGTTAAACTCACTGAAGCAGTTCCCAGATCTCGAGGGGTGCTGGAGCCAGATGACGATCTTTTCAGCTGAAAGAAGTTAAGTTGGATGAGTAAATTTGAGAGTGAGTATAGCTTTGAGAGTTAGCCATGCAATTGTGCATATGTGTGTGTGTGTGTGTGTTTATAGTGTGGCATGACTATTAATATACTCACTGTCAGGAGGCATTGAACATACAGGCATGCATGACTGAGTCCGATGATAGATACCTATATACATAGATTAATTTTAATGATAAATTAACGAAGACAGCATGACAAGAATGACATCTTCCAGATACAGTGACATTGATCAGTACAAGGAGAGTTGAAGTGCATTCATGGTCGGAACGATCAATCGTCATCAAGTTTAAAAAGGTTTCTTAGAGTGTTGTGACTTGTTTGCTATATACATTCAAAGGCACCATTCTCCCATGCAGTCACACTCATGTTACTTGATTTGATCTGTTTTTCGATGACTTAAATTCCTAGCTATAGGTACTGTAGGAATATAAAAGCCAATTATTGTTATTCACTCTTGATATGAATCACATGCACAGATCAACAAAACTGACGCTGATTGACATTAATTTAAGTCTTGGTGATATTAGACAACAATCGAACTAAGTCTTACAAGTTACATTACAGAACAAAATTTATAATCAATTATATGTAACACTCAAGTTGTATAAATTAAGCATTCAAATAACAGCTAGAACTAAATGTTATATACAAACTAGGTATAATTATACTGATACTGAGAACATGAATGCAAGACTTACAGTAAAAAGTATCAGTATAAAACTTAAATTCATACAATGATTAGAGCTGTTTTTCCTTACGTATTGTATCAGCAACACCTTGCTGACCAAATTCCTCAAGTTTTTGAGCTAACACATTCCATGTGAGAGTCTCTCCACACCTATCTTTGACTTGGTCCTGCTTTCTCAGCCATGCTCTTACAATGTTGCCAAGTAGGCCTTCACCGTCTGCCATACTCTGAACAGTGAACAGATCCAAACCCAATGATATACCAAAGTCCTTAAGTTGAGTGGGGGACAGTTTCCTTAAGTAGGTTGTAATATCCGAATAATCACTGTCTAAGATTGATTTTCCTGTAAAAATAATTATTTGGTATAATCAGTGTACATGTGTCATGACCCATTACACTACATATGATATCGGAATGCATTAATGCAATTTACACTCATAGTACAAAGCATAATAGCTTTTAAACTTCTTAAGCCTACCGCACTCAGATCAGTTAAGGCAAGCTCAGAGTTCCTTAATTGAAATAGTATACTGAGCTTGCCTTAACCTTAATGAGCACACTGTGGCACACAGTGACACACACACACACACACAACACACACACACACACACACACACACACACACACACACACACACACACACACACACACACACACACAGTGACACACACTGCAGATTAAGCTTGCTAAATTAGCCTAGCCAATAAAACTGCCAACCAAATTATACAATGTCATAGTTTAAAAGTAACTCACCAGTCTTATTGTGAGAATCACTAATGAATTTGCTGCTCCAAACGGCATAGTTAATATCTAGCTCATCACACAGTGAACTATCTTTCGTGCACATCCACCAACTACCACTTTCTGAATCGGCTATAATTGTAGCAGGATGTGGCCGTTCATCTCCTCCACATGGGCAAAGCACACACTCTTCAGGTGGGTTATCAATGTAATGGAGATGTTTGGTAGCTTTAGCAATCATATTCAATACAGCTGCCTTTACAACTGGACAAAGTTTGTTGCACAATGCTGGTGGGCCTGATACAACTACCTCAATGAAGTCAAACCGATCTATTAGGGATATGGTTCCTGGTTTTTTTGGTATATGAAATTGAACAATGTTACTATATAGGCACTTGGGACTATGATCCTGATTGAGTGTTAGCAACCATGGTGCAGGAATCAAATTTTCAGATGAGAGAAGCATTGCAATTGTGAAACAAAACACGCCATTGAATAGACCTTTGGGAAAATGAAGAATGAGAGAAGGGACTGTAGACTTGCAACTAGCTTCAATGACATCTGGTTCAGCTGGATGTAAAAGACATGGCATGAAGTATTCAATCTCCTCTTGGTCCTCTTTATGGTAGTCAACAATAATGTGTAGCGCATTGAAAAGGGCAAGCAGTTTATCAACTGTGAATACTCCTGGTATGTAGTGAGAGGGAAACTCTGCAAGGATAGCTTTAGTGACAAGACCAAAATCACAAAATCGGTTCCAGTCAATCATAGTTGCTGACTCATCTCCTTTATTCTCCATAAGCCTGTACCAGTGCTCAACTAACTCGGTTAACTTGTCAATTAGAACTTGAATTTGGCAAAAGATCAAGTTACAAACTTCAGGGATATTGGGATAATAGAAGATGATATTTAGCTCATCGAGGTACTTTAATGCATCTTCCAAGGTGGCTAAATGTATGCTTTCAGCAGCTTTTCGACATTGCTCCATTGTGATAATTTGCTTCTTGCTAGTCTCAGCAATTTCATGCAATTTTAGTTGTAGCATAAACCATCGAAGAGGGATCGGTTTTTCCGGCAAAGTTACTAAGAGCTTGTTGATGTTGCTTCGTATATCTGAGGCCATCTTCTTCTCTTTATCTCCACGTTTAGTTGTATCTACACCAAAGACTATTGGGCCATGACGTTGTCCTGAGGGTTTGATTACTTTCAATTTTTTATCAGTATATGGTGCAAGCAGTTCCTTCATTCGTTCTTCCTTATTCTCTCGAGATTCTCCGCTCTTCTCTTCCTCATCCTCGTGTGTCGCGATGAACAACATGGTTGGGGGATTGCTTTCACCTTCACTATACCTCAATGACTGGACTGACTGTAAAGCACATTTAA
This sequence comes from Tethya wilhelma, assembly GCA_964030475.1. NCBI lineage: Eukaryota > Metazoa > Porifera > Demospongiae > Tethyida > Tethyidae > Tethya > Tethya wilhelma. Next base: position 6,514,190 of record CAXIPT010000004.1, on the reverse strand, counting down.
TATGCTCTTCATTTGTGAGTGGAGATTGGATTGGTTGTGAAAGTGAATCTCCCTCTTTGTAGTATTTGATGAAAGGCTTTTGAGAAAGAGATTCAGAGAGCTTCTGCACAAGGACGTACAAGGACGTTTGTCGTAAAAACAATGGTAGAACTACCTGAAATTGAGGTTGGCCTCCACAGTCGGTAACAGATATCCACCTACGATTCAAGCAACTACCATGAGTCTCAGATTGGTCCATTAGCTGAACTAATTCTTTCTCAATGGGAGAAGCTTCGTGTAAAAAGGAAGGCTGGTCATTTTTGCTAGTTTTGATAATCTCACTTGCAATCAAAGCAGCTACACCTAACAAGCCTTCATATGTCGTTGATTTGGCCTCAGGCTTAAAATTTTTTGCCATTTCAGCTAGAAATTCCTTCAAGTCTAACTTATCCCACTGAGTGGTTTCAAGATCTGACTTGATTGGAATAACACAAACTGGTCGAGAAGAACAAGATGTGCTTTGACGAATAGTTTGGGGGTCATTACCAAGGAGTAGATCCAGTGTCGAGGATTTACCCGAACCAGCTACTCCAGTGATCAACATCTTCAATATCTGTAGCATGACAGATCCCTCTTTCATGGCTTCATCAAAGAGTTGAGCATTGTCTGAAAAAAATTAAGAGTATAATCATGCTAAAATAATTATGTTTATATCAATGCACGCAATCAAGTTTATGTGCAAGGCAGTGATTTAATTTGTATACTATAACACTATTATTATACCTGATTTAATCTGAGTACTCATCAATATTAAATTATCTCTGTGAATTTCATCAGCAAGGCCATCCTGCCCAATTCTCCTTAGTGCTTCAACCAATGCACTCCACATAACACACTTCTCTGTTACATTATCTTCTTTCTGTAGCCATGCTCTCACCATGTCACCAGGAAGGTCTTGCATATTGGACTCATTCACCCCCAGCACACTACCAAGTCTTTCTATCTGGGATTGATCCAATCTTGATAAATAATGACAGATACTAGCATAATTGCCATCATCTGTATGGATAACAACAACAATAATTATTAACAGGAATATGTACAAAATTTTCTACTGCTGTTATAATACAATTACACATGTGAATTTCATCAGCAAGGCCATCCTGAAACAGCCCTTCATTCATTCATAAATGCATTCTCCCCTCAGAAGAACAACTGATGTTAAACTTTTGTGCTTTGTTGTATCCTTGCATTTTGCAAAAAACACTCTCTCTCTTAAATCTTCAACAAAAACAAACCAAAAAAATTTATTTATTTATTTATTTATTTATTTATTTATTTATTTATTTATTTATTTATTTATTCATTCATTCATTCATTCATTCATTCATTCATTCATTCATTCATTCATTCATTCATTTATTTATTTATTTATTTATTTATTTATTTATTATTTATTTATTTATTTAATTAATTTTTAACCTAGCTAGGTACATTATTTTCTTTATGTCTCATAAGCTCACATGGGCTGGCTGCCTAGTTATTTGGCAGGTGACAATAAAAAGTGATTGATTGATTGATTGTGATTATTTTTAATTCTCTTTCTTTTTTGTGATTCATTTTTAATTCTCTTTCTTTTTTTTATTATTTTATTTTATTTTATTTATTTATTTATTTATTTATTTATTTAATTTTTAACCTAGCTAGGTACATTATTTTCTTTATGTCTCATAAGCTCACATGGGCTGGCTGCCTAGTTATTTGGCAGGTGACAATAAAAAGTGATTGATTGTGATTATTTTTAATAGTGTAGTTTATTAATACCCAGTAGTCTCAGACTGAGATCTTTATTACCGAGCCATCTAGTCTACAGAGGCACTAGGAGCTAGGCTATCATCTATTGCATATTGTGAGGACTTAATTGTGACGACCTTTTCCAATTAATGCAGTGTGCATGGCCTGACGTGACTCGATCTCTTTCCTAAAACTTTCGCCACAACTGTCACCACATTCTACGAGGCTACGTATTTGACGAAATACATCTGCGAAACACTCAATACTATAAACAGAGGTGAAGTCCATGGTCCACGGTTCATGCAAGCTCACCATAGAAGCCTTGAACTAAAACAGTTGTTTTGCTCCCTCAGATTTTGACGCCATAACCGTCTGTAGAGTGTTGCATAAAGAATTGACACCAAACTCCCCAAATTTATTTGTGTTACTATAGGTTAACTGAAAAATATATCTGGTTTGATGCAATCACGCATTAATTGTTTTTCTTTGCGAGGCATTTCAGTAAAACACAAATTCGCAAAATGATGGTCACGTGACCAAAATTCCATAATAGGTCCACTACAATAGCAAATTTGGTGAGGCCTGGCTGTAAGGAATGGTCTAGGACTATGTTATCTTTTTATGAGTGTTTGCAAGATTCTTACTACTTGTGACAAGTGCGGCAACAGCATGTGGTGTACCTGCATGCGTGCATACGCATACTGTATTTTGGTCACATGACCATGCATTAGGCCAGACAACTTGTTGATTCTCATCAGCGCCCGCTTCTAGTTCGAATACGCCGTCTCAACTTTCGTTATTGTGTTATGCGAAGGGCACACCCCCTATTTTAATGATTAATAATCACGTGACCATTTATAATCGTGGCCTACATGTAGCGCATGCACGATCGACGACCTGCGTGGCCATGGCTGAAGCCAGTCATCTCAAGGAAACTTTTTACAAATCTTTTGTTATTTCAACACAAGACAGCGGCCTAGTTCAATGAAAATCAAATAATGAATAATGACCGCCCTCCCTCACCTAATTCCAGGAAATGGCTGATGAGAATCAACAAATCAAGTTTGTCTGGCCTTATTTTGCAAATTTGTATTTTACTAAAACGCCTTGCGAAGGAAAAAAATGCCTGATTACATCCGTGAAACCAGATATTTTTTCAGTTGACCTTTAGTAGGTCTAAGCAAATAACTAGCAATGACTTCAATTTGCTACTCTTGAAATTCAGTGAGCGTAGACACCCTAGCTAGCTGCAAGCTATATAGGCCCAGATAAGTTTTCTGTCTAGTTTCTCTTGTTCCTGAAAGAACACCTATTTTTCTTTCCTAAACTCTACCTATTTTGCTTCTATATTATGCTAATACAATTCTATGAACAATGAGTTTCTTGATGAAAAGGAAATTGATTAAAATAATAATAGTAGGCCAAATAGACAAACTATACTCACTGTTGATTGCCCTTGTACTATATAGTACAAATTAAGGGTTTAGTTTTGCGCTCTTGCTGATACCTGAAAGCAAAAAACAACAACTACAAAAACCAAACAAAAAAGGAACAGCTAGTCTATAGCTACCATATAGTGTGTACAGAAGCATTTATATAGGCAGTTCAACTTTGTCCTCGAGCCTACTAGTAGTCAATTTGCTCAAGTTGATGATAAACACAATGCCACTCAGTACAGGTGCTAGAATAATGATCTTCTATCTGTATGAGAATTTATAGATTGTGCCTATTTTCCCACAAAAATGCTCATTGCTTTCAGCTACCTATTTTGCTCAAAAAAATGCCAACAAAATTTATCTGGGCCTATACTGCAAGCTCACCATAGAAGCCTTGAACTAAAACAATTTTATCTTATATACCATTTCATATTGTTGAAAGTGTACACATTCAAAATTTACTAGGTCCACCAAATGAATGTGGACTTACAATCATGCAGTTCGGCGGTAACTTACCCAATTGTTTTGCTCCCTCAGATTTTGACTCCATAACCGTCTGTAGAGTGTTGCATAAAGAATCGACACCAAACTCCCCAAATAACTTGAAGTTTTGGTATGAAAAGGGCGTGACGCGCGATTTAGCCTCATACCCAGGCCCCTCCCTCTTTTTAGTGTTTCACGCTAAAAAGGAGGGAGTGACCTGGGTAAAAGGCTACGTACCTGTTTTATACTGAATCAGTACAACACCACGTACGGAGAGTCTCAACAAAGTTGGCTTGCGCTGTCAAGAGTCAGAACATGTCTGCTCCTGTCGCTGGTGCTGAAACTCCTGTAGAAGGGTTGAAAGAAGCACTTGTAAAGTCTATATGTGCCCAAATAAAACAATCAGTAGGTACCAAGGTAGTTGTGAATGAGGATGAAATCAAGAAATATATTGATTCATGTGTAACAATCACTAAAGTAACTCGTACTGAGCAAAACAAATCTGATTTCAAAGTAAGTTTGAATTTTGGGACTACCGACTTGCTCAAATTTACCTGCCTAAGGCCCGGGCCTCTTGTGGGAGCTGGTGCAGTTGGTGGTGCAGCAGGTGGTATTGCAGGTGGTGGAGCAGCTGGTGCTGGAATGGGTGCACTTATTGGAATCATCGGAGGTCCATTTGGAATGGTTGTTGGAGCTGCAATCGGTGCAGTTCTAGGTGGTATCGCTGGTGCCGCTGGAGGAGCAGGTGCTGGAGTTGCTGGTGGGCAGCTGCACCATGCAGTACAGCACTGTGACATGCCAGCCTTGGATATCTTTAAAGCTCTAGCAGATCATGATCATAGTGAAGTGACAAATAATAACCAAAAGACAACTGTTACATTTACTGTACATGTTGGATCTGGATTGTCCGCATGATAATTCTCTTTATGTCAGCGGGTTATATATAGCTAGCTACAGTATAATTATGAGCTGCGGTCCATGGTAGCTAGCTAGCTTAATATGTAATGTAATGGCTCTTTTTCGTATGTCTCAGTTTATTTATTGTCAAATTTAAAGTATGACTTATTATTAACTGAGAAAAGATAACTGTTATAACTTTAAAACAGTGAAGATCACTACATAACTTGACAATTGAAGATTAGTTATGAATTCGAAGCAAGTATGAACTCTAAACTGTAGCGTTAAATTTTTAATATAAAACTACGTCATATATTATAACTCTAACCACATAATTTTATTGATATGTATATATGTATATCAACTAAGTCTTGCTCAGTTTAAGCTTGTAAAATAACAACACTGCATGACATTGTATCTGTGTCAGACAGAAAATTTTAATGCAAATGAATTGGTTGATTAATCACAATCAATAATCAGCATAGTTTGAATACCAGAGGTCCATTCCATATCCCATTTCATCTTCTCATGCAATCAGTCGATTACCTTGTCACATGGACCGTTAGTTTTACTACTAAACTGGAGTACACACTGTATATGGACTGTTAGGTTTTACTACTAAATGCATGAAAGTTACAGTTATGCACTTGGCCCATTATATGAAGTACCAAAGCTATATACAGTAACTGACATCAAAACTACTCTAGCTAGCTGGAGTCGATCAACATGAAACACACAGCTAGCTATACAGGGCATACATAACTTCACTTCATTTAACGGTTCATTATGGAATGCAATTTTGTTCTGACAATTATAATTAATGATTAAATGCTATACTTTGGCACCGTGGGTGTATGCAATACATCCTACAAGATATGAGTGTGACTCCATGGATACCATATAGCGGGAAATTTTCAAAGGGTTCAAATTTTCGTGATTTTCACGGCCACGATCTGGTCGCAAAAGAAGAACTGTGAAATTTTAAATACGTGCACTAGTAATAATGCTTCTGGTTTGTCACAATCAATGTTACGCAAAAATTTGAATTGTGAAAATTTGACTTCTTGCTGAACAACCATTACTGTGAAAATTTGGACCAGCAAAAATTTCCCACTATACGGTAAAACACTTAGTAGAAAACTGAGCCATACATTGCAATTGGTGCTAAGACACTTGGCAATTTATGATTCATAGGGGAAGAGAGAGCTAGTCTTAAAGGTATACGCTACACAATTTAATTCTATAACAAAGTAGAACTATAAAAGTATAAATATAGGACAGACACTATAAAACAACAAATATACCATGTTAATAGCACACCATAAACACATACAGTACATGTATACACAGTGTAAGTTTATATACATAGACCTATAATTAATTACCAAAACAAGCTGAAAATTCAAGTTTTTCTTTTCACGATTGTTGTGAACTCTCACCATCATTGCTGAGGGTCTCATCCGGATCACTAGGGGGCTCGGAGGGGGGCTCACTTAGGGGGCGAGGATAACGGAACCCCTATGGGGTACAAAGGGGGGGGAAAGAGTGTGTGTGTGTGTGTGTGCGTATGTGTGCTTGTGTACATGACCAGCTTATGGTATATCCTTAAGGCATCTCATGCAGAAAATAAACTTTAGTTGTTAAGTTAAACTCCCATTAAACCGTTTTAGAAAAACAGTTATAGTATCAAAGGTAGCTAAAAGTAGTCTAAGGTAAGTACAGGTTGTAACAAGACAGAGGCTAAAATTAACTTCAAAAGAAAAGAAAGCAACTACATGTATAAGGAGACCAGAAAGGAACNCTCTCTCTCTCTCTCTCTCTCTCTCAGGCCTATTTCCATCGTGGTGTAGCCAAGCTCAAAGCTGGAAACACTAAAGGTGTCCTTGACCTCAACAAGGCACTGGCTCTCAATCCTCGGTTTCATGAGGCCTTCCTCTCCAGAGCAGCTCACTATGGCAACACTGAGAGGTTCTCAAAGGGCATCTTGAACTGCAACGAGGCACTGAGGTTGGAGCCAAACAGTGTCCGTGCATATCTCTACAGGTATGTGTGTGTGTGTATGGATAATAATTATCGAGTGCGATTTTTTTCTCAGAATGGGACATTTTTTGACTTTCCAAATAAAGTACACCATAAGNTTAAGAAGGAATTAAAGTGTGTAGAAAAATGATACAAGCTAGCATGCATGTACGGTTACGGGCTACCGTTTGCTCATGAATATGTTAATGAGCACGCGTAGTTATTTTAGTGCGGAGCAAACCGCAACTTGTGCAAAACCGTTGGCATGATNGAGCTCCCATAACTCCTTTCTCCACTCGGCCAGTCTCCAGTAGGCGGAGCCAAGATCAAAGAGGAGCACCTATATGTGTGTGTGTGTGGCAAAATCAAACTTGGAATGAAAACTGAAATGGCAAAATGACACTGTGACAGTCAAGAAATCTATCTACATGTCAGTTCTCACTGACAACGACACAAGAAGTAAGGTCACAAAGAGAAGAGCTGTAGTAGCTAGCCAACAGTGCATGTACAATGTATTTCTTCACACTGCTTTGCTGGCTATGAGGATGTATAGTCATGGGTTTGGTGGTCTTGAAAATGACTACCATTTTAGAGCATGAGTGCACAACTGACCATTCTTATAAATGGTACAACTTAGAACAATATAGTCAGACCCTACTGTAAGTATAATGATAAACTATTGTACCTGTACAATGATGTGATAATAATTGGAAGTAAATGGTGCATGCCAAGTGTGTGTGTATGTGTGCATGTGTACATCACACACAAGATAGGTGAAACACACACACAAGATAGCCTCGTCCCCAGGCCCGAAAGAAAGGGCCTGGTACACACTGTTTGCGCATGCGCTCAATCTTCGGAATTCCAAGGAAAATGTATACTTTCCGCGGTACGTCCGTATACTTTGACGTCACTTCTCAATTAGTGTACCTTGAACCCCCATTCTTAAAGTATGAAGAAAAGTTATCCACAGAATAGCAGTATTTTTAGCCAAAGATTTTGGCTGAGAGTAGATCGCTGGATGTATTTCTACCTATCTATGACTTTGAATTAGATTTTGTCCTATTTTCACAAGACAGGCACTCACCACTGACAATTTCTCAACTTTGCCAACCCAGATGTCGGTTGTAAGCTTTTTGATCCAATGAGGTACTACTCAATTAGTTGCTCTACAACTAATAAATCTAAATATGCTCACAGGCGCTTTCTAAGGGCCCCTAAAACTGGTTGAGCGTTGGATATACATACGTCATCTATGAACACACCCACAAATCTTCTCAAAACCACGTGGTTTCACGGCGATAATTACGCGCATGCGCAAACAGTGTGTACCAGGCCCTTTTTTGGGGCCTGGGGACGAGGCTAACACACAAGATAGGTGAAACACACACACATTGTACCAATAACTGGCAGCACCAAGTTTATACTTGGAACAAGAAAACAGTCAAAGAAACCCAACAGGAACCTTTGATACAAAAAGAGACAAGCTAATACAACAACATACCTTGGGGTATCCATCTATCAGCCATCTCCCAAACACCACCTGGAGAGGAGAAAATGAAATGTCACATAAAAAATGCGTGTAGCTAGATAAATGAAGCTACAGCAGTAGCGTTCTCTCTCTCTCTCTCTCTCTCTCTCTCTCTCTCTCTCTCATATTCGTGGTGAGAGTGCTAAGAAACAAGGCTGGTTTTCTAATTGTTCTACTTTGTGTACAAACACTAAGCTCAATTGTTGTGGTAAGCAGTTTATACACACACTAGAAGAATCTACTACTAAACTCAGACTGATAAGACTCTGTATACTGTTGACACACAGAACCACATAATCTTGGTGACAACCAGATAGCCAATTGGGCCAACATGTTAGCTGTATGCCTGGTTCCATCTTACACAATGTTACATGAAGTCACCAGATAACCATCGCTCACTGTTTATAACAACAATCATTACAATACTATATGCAAGTACCAGCATATCCCATAAACTATATTACACACTAGTTGTCTATAGAGCAGGTGCAATCAAATACTTTTGTATGGCAAAACATACAGGAGAGATACTGGGAAAATGGGCAGCTGTCATTCACTTCTGTAGCTATGGCAATAAATCCAGTATCACTTCACAAATACTTCCAGTTTTTGAATAACGTAATTCCCTCTGTTCCATTACAATCAGGCTAGGGTTAAGTTGACAAGGGATTTTTTCCTCCCTCTTTCCTTTCGGTCCTGGGTGAAGCTCAACACTAGCCAGGACAGACAAGAACAGTTTCTCAAACACCTCACTCTCTCACCTTCACTCCTTCATTTCTCAAGACTTCAATGGATTCTTTCATCACAGAGAGGTCTGGCTCCATGACCTCCACCTCAAGACGGACACAGGATTCATTGTATGGACCTATCATACAATACTGGTCTCCAAGTTCACTCGTGGTTACTGCTGCCTTGCTTCGAATCACAGTGTAAATACCACCAACTGTGTGTGTTTGTGTGTGAGAGAGAGAGAGAGCTTACAAGGGCTGTCAATTACTCATAATTGCTTTTTCTGGTATGAAAATAAAACGCTCTTTGCTCGCAATTACGGGTTCTCTCTAAAACATAGTTACTACTTTAAACTATACAAGTTTTTTGAAACATAGCTTTAAACAAACTGACCTTTATTGGCAACCTCCCATGCTATTTCAAAGTTGAAACGAAAAGGCTCTGCAACTTCGCCGAGGCTCAGTTCAGAGGACGCCATAGTTGACTTTTAGAGTCGCTCACTTCTCGTACCACTACTCCTTCCTATATCCAATAGCTGTAGATATACTCGAGCGAGCTAGCTACCTTGAACATGGGCACCACATGGCGAGCACACGTACATGGGAGTGGGCATGGGGTGGGAGGCACGCACTGACCTCTAAACTCTAAGTTGGAGGTCAATTTTATTTATGGAGGCGTGGCATTCCCGCCTACTTGTTACGTAATAGCATCCGGTTCAAAATTGCGCATGCGCAAATCCCAAACCTGCACGACAAATTTTAAATTAATGGTCACTGAGATCTAGATATAGTGCAGCTCTATGGAATTGTATTGTGTATATACAAATTAATAAATCTATAGTTTAATATAATGTACAATATTTATTACTATACTAGTACTGCTTAAAGCAAAATCTATGATAAGGTCTTATTAATTGAATAAAATGGTGACAATATGTGTACACCGATGGAGTCTAACGAGAGTCCATTTCAAATGAATTAGATTCTGTCTCACTGCTATGTCTCCAGAACTCACTTCTCTCAGCAAGCAGTGACAATATCAGTTCAGTCAATCTCCCAATAATACTGAACTTTTTCAGCTTTTCAATAAATTCTTCGTCAGATTCCAGATTTGGTAAGTCCGATTCTTGATCAACTGCTGAACTGTTCACATAAACAACATCATTAGTTGGATTGGCTGAAGCTGCTGAATCCAAGTTCGTTTCTTTCTCTTCTGTTTGCTCTGGTATCTCGTCGTAGATGTGTTGATCTTGAGATGACTCTTCTTGAAGTGCTTTTTTAAGAGTATCGGATTTCGAATACCAAGGAAAGGAGCTAGTACTGCTTTGCCGACCACCCGAAGTAGACAAGGTACCGTACGGATTTCCTCTATATACTGTTCTTGAGCCAGTTGAAGAAGTACCATATTTGATCGAACTTTGTGATGGTAAGGCTTTCCGGCAAGTCAGCCACCTAAACCATTTTTTCCATTCGCTTCGTGCTTCCGCTGACCTCAGGCAATGCATTACGAAGATGAACACACCTTGGAATCCAGTTAGAAAAATGAAGAGAGCTTGAAGAATCACTCGGAGTGGGACGTTGCTGATTGCATTAGTGGCTGGTATTCCTGCTCCCCAGCCAAGACCGAAGAGAATCGATAGCGTGATGGCGACAACTAGTTGTTGTTTTACTTTACTACCGGCAGAACTCTTTTTGGAATTTTGTTTACCCTTTAATTTTTTGAGTAGCTGTACAAAAATGATGATGAAGATGATCCAATTCATCAAGTAGATGGCTGAGAAAGGAGCGATGAGCCCCAAGAAAAATGGAAGATCGTAAGGACGACAGCTGTGTACGTGAAATACATGCATGGAGAGGGAAAAATACCACTGAATATTTATCAGAGATATAACTATTGATAAACAAGTGAAAAAAACATTGAAAATGTAATGAGACATAGGAATGGCCAAATCGTAAAAAAGAAAGCAAACAAGATGGAATGGCTGTTTGAGCGTGTGCAGAATTCTTCCTGTGTGGGCTGCATGTAGTACTCTCTTCCAATGTTGAGTCCCTCATGTTGCCCATAGGAATAATTCTTTACACACTCAAACAGCCATTCCATCTTGTTTGCTTTCTTTTTTACGATTTGGCCATTCCTATATAATTCTACATCACATTTGAGTTTGTGTGTATATGGTAGTTACTTGTACACTATCAGCATGGATATTATAGCTTATGTTATAATCTATGCTATCAGTATATAAAGTCATGGTGAAGCATCTCAGGAGGCTGGAGCTGTATCTTACAAAATTTACTTGCTTTGCTCATCTTCTTATAATGACAACTATGTAACAAAGTAGTCTATTCATCTCCTATTATTGAAGACTGAAAGGTACCGGTAACTGGTTACAGACTTCAGCACAACCAGAAATCTTCAGGTAAAACAGGCAGGCAGCGAGTATTCGGATTCCAAATAACGCACACTTGTCTAACTGGAAAAGGGTCGTCAACTTGCTTTCCAAGGTAGCTAATGAATTATTAATGAGTATAGAAATGAATGGCTGCCATACGGAGAAGGCGCTTTTTGTCTTGTATCTAGCGAGTCAGCTAGAGAGATGAATAACCGATACAAAAAGCACGTGAAGACAAAGAAACCAAGTTTATTCGTTCAAGAATCAGCTTCTGAAAGCGAGCGGTCTTCGAGAAAAGTCGTTCCAAGATAGAAGAAGAAGAAGAAGAAGAAGAAGAAGAAGAAGATGGAGAAAATTGGAGGTTTGGCATGTTTGTGTTTGGTACCTTAGCGATGGTTTTAGGCCATGTTTTTGGGCTCATTAGAAAGAGAAAGAGCTAAATAGTAGCTTAAGAAGCCTTTTAGTGCCAAGCGCTCAGTTTTTGAAGAGTTATTCGCGTAAATATTTGTATTGCGCTAATGGGCCATCCATGCCATTCCTATGTACCCAGTACTACCGTACTGGGAAAATTAAACATGCATCAGCTAAAGCTAACTCTTTCTCACTATAATAATATAGAAATTCACACACACACACACACACACACACACACACACACACACACACACTCACTGCACGATCACTTATGCATCATATTTAAGAGACTTGTATTCTTAGAAAGCAATAATTTATATAGACTTATTGTCATATAGACTATGCATTATGAACTTACAATAGTTCAGAGATGTAGTTCTTATAGTTTGGTCCTACGCATACCCCAACAATGATAGCAGGAACAACTACATTCAAAATTTGTGCATGAGCAGTTGAACATGATCATTGCAATCTATTATGTACACAAATCACAATACAAAACTTACTCCAACAAATCAGTGTAGTTTTTAGTACATATCTGTGTTGAATAGCTGTACATCCTAGCACTTGTACCAACTTGATGTACAAGTTGACAGCTTCGGCAGCCATGATCCCAAATGCAACTAGCAGGAAGTAGTGTAGCAGACCACCAGCAACGACACATAGGGGTGCGATTGGAGTTGAATGATAGCCCATAATGAACATCAGGTATATGCCAATAAAGGCCAAGCACAGATTGATCAGAATTTGACCAGCTACAGATCCTCTTAGCTTTCTGTTAACAGGTAAAAAAAACAAATAGTTTAACCGAGGTACATACAATAGTACCTTGGAGATATATATAGGGAGACTGTATTATGCATCTCTTTACAAAGGACAATTTTTGGTTCCCCAAATAATCCAATTCCCTATTGTATGTAGCAATACAAACAGAACCTCTGACAAAGCTAAGGACAAACAAGCCGAATTTATACTGTCCCCACAGTGTTCTTTATTTGGAGGTTTCACTATACTGAAATTGAATGTAATTTGCTTACTTGGAAGAAGCATACGTCATTATTGTTATCACAAGAAAGATAATAGAGAGAATGGCTCCAGTGTACGAGAACACCAATAACGTCTTTCCAACTTCAGGGGGTAGTGGCACACTTTCAGTTGGGCTTACATCCTGTATGATGATGTTATGCACAACATTAATGATTTCCATAGTACTCGAATGGTTCATGATGATTGTGAGTAATTAAAATGCAAACCATGCAGGATCAACATTTTTGCTGTTAAACACAAGTGCATGCCGAAAACTTTGCTACAACCCCCCCCCCCCTCCCATATTATAATTTTTAATGGTATAAGTTTTACCAGGAGAATAGCAAAGTTAGTGAGATGGTCACAGGCGCAGATAACGCTATCTTCAGTTTCATTCAAAACCCAACAGCCTCTACTAGACCAATTTCCAAATCCATCTGAGTGGGCAAAAGAAAAAAAAAACAAAAAACATAGCAATATTAAATTTTTATTCAACACATGCACAAGAACCATTAGTATGATTCTGTGAGCGCACCATCAGCAGCAAAATCCCAGAAGTTGCAACTGGCGTTAGTTCCATTTTCGACAACCTAAAGAAGTACAAATTAACAGGAAAAGTATTATACTTCTGTATAATTTAAGAACATAAACAGCCATATAATTAAAAGTCTGTGCATGATAAATTATTTTCAAAAACTTACTGGTGATTTGAGGAACTGCATTGTTATCGGGTCTGTGAGATTCTGAACAGTAACTCCTCCTGAAATAGAGACTGAAACGATAATACCCCCGACTGTTAGATTACTCTCGTTTCTGCGTACAAACAGTGCATCATTTATATACACAGAATGAACGATCCTCCTTCGAATTCTTGGAGCAGCGATGTTACCATTATTTGTGTCATTCTGTGAGCCATCAGGTTCTGGAGGTACTATCAGGGAAGAACCACTGAAGAGATTATCAGGTATTGAGATAGAAGCCGTAGCTTGAGGGTTTTCCTCGAAGACGAGTGAATCCTTGTCGAATATTTTTTCATCTCCATCACCAAAGTCAAACATATCTCCAAGTACAGCACTAAATGAAAGTCCCTCGAAATTCTCTTCTTCGATTTCTTGAACCGAAACAGCAAAGGACTTCAGCGGGATAACAACAGTTGTTTCATTTTCAGGAATTGTAATGGACTCTGAAACAGTCTCCACAACTTCAAGCATTCTTTTAAAAATAATGCATATGCACATAAAAATAATACAATAATACTGTTGTGATGAAAACTTCATGTATGTATCCTGTACCTTGCTGATGAATTTGACTCTGACTGACTCTCCTTAATGGATTCGATATCGGCATCCAAAATGTTATCAACAACCATTAGCACATTTTCTGTAAGCTGCACCAGTACCATGAAAGGAAAAATTAATATCAAGCATAAAATTTCAACGTTACATTGTAGATTTGCATTATAGTTTTGTATCATAGATTTTATGCTTTAACTTTTGCAGATGGATTGTGATCCATGAAAACTGTGAAAGTTAAACCCCACAAAACTTTCCCGCTATGCATTATGTATACGTATACATTTCTACTTTGTTCTTCCACCACAGCTTCTGTTAAGGTTTCAAGTAGCACTGACGTAACACCTATCTCAAGAGTACCAATGTCTTGCTCATTTTCAGTGATGTCTTCAAGCTGATCCAATGCTTCTTCGGGTTCAGCAATAAGCTAATGCAAACCACATAATGTCATATTAGGACTTTATGATCAGATGAAAAGATGACAAAATTATCGATTCTATATAAGGTGAGAGTTAAAACTTCTCTCTCATTTTCCACTCCTGTATAGTACAAAATCATAGTATAGCTCAGACTGCTACTGTACATGACTCATTTACATGTAGGTATCGGAACTAAAAAGACTTTTGCCTTGCAAACTATTCCGATACAAAATAATAATATTATGTGAGGAGAAAGTATAACCTTGTCTATACAAGCCTATATTGCATTGTGCATGCTAAATTTCATTTTACAGAATTCAACAGCTTTATGTATTGCATGCATGTAATGTGCTTACTTCTGTGATTCGACAAAGTCTTCTTGTAGTGATGCTAAAGTTACATGGATGTTGAAGAGGCAGGTCCCAAACAGCACCAGTAGTGAAACTCCCATTGCAAAATCGGTAAGCATGTCTATTCACTCCACCACTAATTGCTGACAAATTTCCACAAGGGCACTGAACAGACTGGTTGACTCCGATACCTATTTCAGGCCAATCAAGATTGATAGGCAGATCATCACTTGAGAGAGGAGGTAGGGTTGTAGTCTCAGCTAAACAACCATCTATAACAATATCACACAAACAAAAGAAAGAAAACAAACAAATAAACAAACAAAAAACAAACAGTCTCCCACCCCTCAACAAACATGCAGCCTATTATTACATGAGTATTTTTTTAAACTTTGTTTATAAATATAAAATTTATGAGTGTTTTATCTATATTTATAGCAATTTACCAAATCTCTGAAGAGGACCAAATGTTACAATCAGTGTAGATATCTCAGAGGCAGCATCTTCAAGTTTCTCCAAGAGTTTGCTTTTCAGAAATTCCGTACTTCTCCAGTCTGTTGATATCACTGTGACAAGAACAGGAGATATGTTTGCTGACGTGCTACCGCTTTGAGTGGTGTCCAAAACAATGGAATAGACACTCGCATTTGTTCCAAGAATGGTAGAGCCTGACAGGAAGCCTGACAGCTACAATGAATTGAATAAAAAATTGTAGTTGATGTACACACACACACACACACACACACGCACACACACACACACACACAGACATTCGAAACAATCTTACAGAACTAACGATACTGCCAACATCAGTCTGTGTTTGTCGCTTTCTACTCCCTCCAACAACTCCCGTACTTAGAATTGAACTGTATTGGATGACACCTATAAAACAAACAAACAAACAAACAAACAAACAAACAAACAAACAAACAATAAATAAATAAGTAAATAAATAAGATTACATGATACATACATAAATATATGCTCTATCAAAAGGTAAAATTAAGAAGAATGTACATACCATGAATATTGAGGAATACTTTTTGTGATACCCTCTCGTGATATGTAACCTGTGAAGGATTATTCTTATTGCGTACGTTGTTGCTAGCCTTGCAGTGATACACTCCTCTATCAGCTAGCAGCACTTCATCAATGTACAAGTATGGCAGTCGCTGGTTTGTGAGCGTAATGTCGTTCTTGTACCACATAATATTGGGCCGTGGAGTGCCAGTGGCTTCGCAAGTTAGGTTGACGAATCTAAAGAGCAGTGGAAACGACTGGAGAACTGGACCACGGGCAATTTCAGCTGGCTCATCATTGATCACTTCTACAGAATACAGTGCATGTATATCACATGTATAAAACACAATGTATCATAATTATTCAGATCAATCATATAGGCAAGAGTATATACACCAGCATATTACTGTATAGCGAGAAAGTTTCACGGTGTTAAGCTTTTGTGCTCTCATCAAACATTTTTGCGCTTTAACTTTTGCAGATGAGTTGTGCGAGCCCATATAAATTACATATACTTTATGGATGGATCATGAAAAACTTTCACAAATGGATTGTGATACACAAAAACCATGAAAGTTAAACTCCACCAAACTCCCCCTCTATATATATGGCACATTTATTTTAAGAGTCTATACAGCAGTTACCTGTATCACAGTTGGTGCCCTTCCACATGGTAGTGTCACACTCACACAGATATCCAGCATCCAAGTTGACACACGTTCCACCATTTCTACAAGGCTGACTAGCACAGTAGTTGATTATTCCTATATAGATACAATTCTTAATCATTCACGATTATTAATGGTAAATATTTATTGCTAGAGTGATAAAAACAATTTCTGACTAAATAATGAATGTTATAGCGATTAGCTTACTGCGATTGACTATCAACTGATAAGAGGTACTTGCAATATCTGGTGTTCCCATCACAGCAGGATCTGCTCTACAAGAGTATTCTCCTGCGTCGCTCAAATGTAGATCACTCACAATGAGGTCACTCCTTGTAGCTTGAGGTACATGGCTCCGAAAGTTGCTAGCGATGATTGATGAAGACTCACGATAGCGACTGAGAAGCTGGGTATTAACAACGGTGCCATTGAGAAGCCAGACTATTGCCGGAGGAGGAAGTCCATCTGCTGTGCATCGGAAAGAAACTTGCTGCTCCTCTTCCCGAGTTAGTTGTTGGTTACCAGGCCTCTCTTGCAACATTGGATCAACTACATGAGTATACACGCAGGAGCATTAACTTTTGATGTCAAAGTTAGATTTAAAAGTTATTTTGCAATAATACAAATAGGTATATGTGGCATGCATGGTGGCTTGTTCAGTAATGACTCTGGCTGCCAACCATGGGTAGGCGGTTCGAGTCCCACCAAACCCATACAGGCTTGTTTCCTTTTTCTCTTTCTAGTTGCTTTCTATATACCCTCCAAAACGAGCAGATCAATTTCACTGGGGAATTTCCCTGGCGATTGTCGCTATAGCTACAGATGTATATGCAAACAAGTCTTACTGTGTACATCAAGATGAATGGTTGCAGTGCCAACCCCTGCCACGTTCTCAGCTCTCAGCGTGTACATTCCCCCATCAGATCTTTGAAGTTGAAATATGGTTAGCGTCTGAAGAGATGTGCTCATGTAGAAACGTCCACTCAGTGTGTTTGGATCACCAATTGAATCAGTGATGTTATCAACCAGTGTTAAGGCATCAATTGCGTTACCACTTGTAGCATTCACATACGTCCACCTGATACCAGCAAGATTAACAGGAGGCTTGGCATTGGTGATGCTGAAACTCAAAGCAATCATCCCTGATACGCTGTCTCTAGGTTGTACTCCAATGACACGAGAGTTTACAGTGCCTAATGGTGTAACAACTGGAAGTCCTGCATGTGAATGGAATGATTGCATCAAAATACACATACATGCATGCATTGCTTCATGAGTGTTTTGTGAGGCATCATAATTTGTGTATATGCAACTTTGAGTTAATAGAATTATTTTGAGATTATCTAATGTAAGTAAAAAGAGGCTATTTTTTCTTACTTTATAGACTATATAGGTACTAGTATACATGGCTAGTGACATTACACGCAACTTTGGAGTTATTAGAAATATTTTGAGATTATCTAACTATAAAACAGACTATTTTTTTTCTTACTTTATAGACTATATAGCTATATAGGTACTAGTGTACATGGCTATTACATGAATGCATCCATCTGGACTTACCCCAGCAGCTGTACGTGTTAGGTGCCAACATAAGTCCACTGTTACAGCCACATGTGAATGATCCGTCGGTATTGTGGCAAAGTTGTTCGCAGTTGTGTGTTTCAGAAGCACATTCATTAATATCTATAAATCATAGCAAAAAGGGTGCATGCTACAGTAATAAATCAATCATGTACTGTATTATAGATTAACTTAAAACAGATTTTAAGTATAAAAAACATCTTTATTCCTTTGATTTCAAAGTCTCAACCAGCTTCATTGTTAGCCTCACCTTCACATTGGTGCATATCCACCAGGTCATATCCAGTGAAACAACTACAAGTAAATGAGCCATCAGTGTTATGACAATCATGCTCACAGTTGTCTAGTCCAGCATCACATTCATCCACATCTACAATCATAGATAGAAAGTTCCAAGTTTTAGATAATAACTACCGTAATTTGACTAATATTCGCATTGGGGAATTTTCGTACGCGTCGCCATGTGCGAAAATTAAAAACTCGAAATTTTGACGACCCATTACCAATATTCATGAAGGCGCTGTGCATGTACGAAAATTAAACATGCGGAATTTTAACGTACGAAATATTTTCAATGCGAAATATCTCAAACTACGGTATAAAAGATACAAGTGTGCATATGCTGAAATCTTTGAAAATACATAATTATTGTGGCACCATGCATGGAAACTTGACGCATATGCATAATAAGTATAATACTGTAGTGCATTCAGTAATAATTTTACCGTACCTTCACAAAAGTGTATGTTGTTTATGGAGTTATATAGCAAGGTGAATCCTGCTAGACAATAGCAGGCAAATGATCCTACAGTATTATTGCATAGTATTATGTGATGGATACTGTGGCAGCTGTGCAATCCACTAGCACACTCGTCAATATCTGCAAGTTAGAGTCAGAAATTAATTGCATCAATGAACCGATATTATATGTAACCATTCATAAACTGAAAATTATAATGATTAAGTTAACTGTGAAGTCGAAGGCATTGAACAAATTGCTTACCGGAACAGTTGTATGAGTTAGGTGCCAATTCAAATCCAGGATTACATTGGCAATTGAACGATCCGTTAGTGTTATGGCAAAGTTGTTCACAATAATTGCTACCATCAGAAGCACACTCATCAATATCTATAATGCATGAAGTTGCATTAGAACTCTTACACCAAAATATTATACAGTAGCTAGAAATTTTGTGGCATAAAATTTTCGTACATTTTGTGATTGGACTGTATATCACAAAATTTTCTCCACAAAAAATTTAGAAAACTGTATTATTGGAATTTACTAGAGATTGCGATAGTTCTATAAACAGCAAAGACAGACTTTTCACAAAGTTTTTTGTGCCACAAATTTGGAGCTATATCAGTATTGTGCAATATCATACACACTATATGATGTATTTTACCTTGACACGTCTCCATATCCGTTTGCAGGTTGTATCCAGGAAAACAACTGCACCCAAGACCGTTATAACACACCTGTTGGCAGTTGAGTACACCATTGCTACACTCATCCATGTCACCTACACAACAAATGTATGTAACACAATTACACACAACATAGTGACTATAAATAACTATATTATGTACAATCCGAGTGCTAATACAAAAAAAATGCACCTTGTAGTGTTTGAAGAAGATTATGTTAAGCTACAAAGATACGATAAGTTTGGTTGATCATTTAATTGGTGTGTGCATGAAGTTTAGAGCATTTGAAATTGAATTGCCTCACCATCAACCCTGTAAACAAACAGTCCTGGTATCCAAACATTAGACTCATTCTCAACATCAGTTGTTTTAAGAGTCCCTGACGTGGGAACTGTTATAGCATGCACTCCATCTCCAGCATTGAACCCAATATCAGCACCTTGCCCCCACTGAATTCCACCATAGCTGAAACTTGCTAAAGTAGTAACATTGTCTGTAGCCAAGACAACTTGAAAAGTGTTTCTATCAGTTGAATCTAAGCTTTGACTGAACGGAGCAACTCTATAATAAGTAGCAATGAACAATAGAAAGGGATCGAAGCGAAAATTGGGAAGCAGCCCACACAGAGCATGACAATACATATCTGTAACCACACCCAAGTCGAATGGATGAGTACTTTGTCGATAAAAGATTTGTCCACCATCTTCGATGTTGATGTCATGCCAGAATGGAGCGACAAAAGGTGGAGATAAAATTGGGAGATTTTGAGGTCCAAAATTTGGAAAGGGGTCACCAAAGGATATTAGTCCATTAGTGCTGACCTACATGTATATCAATGTCAACGTGTGTGTGTGTGTGTGTGTGTGTGTGTGCGTGTGTGTGTGTGTGTGTAGATGGCTGGAGGTGGGGGTGTGACAATGCATTTGATACTCACAAAAAGAGTTGAATATTGCTCTCCAAAGAACCCAAAAGTTGCTTCAATTTCGTTAATGCCCCCACTATCTGAAACTAAAGAGTCACCATAGCTAGAACCAAATGGTAGAAAGATGTTTGGCTGAATAATATTTGGTGGCTGTGTAGAGACTATGGTTGGCGGAGGTGTTGTAGTAGGATTCACTGAATAGAAACGTAAAACAATGCAAAAATTAATTGTAGCAGAAATTTTACTAAAACTAATTATTAATTTTAGTTTAATAAGTTAAAAATTATGTTACAATACAATCATACACATATATCCTCTTTTGAACACGTTACATATATAGGTCCTTTTCTCCCATACCAGTATGCAATAATTATACTAGGCTTGGAACTATACATGGAACAGGACTCAGGGCTAAGGTTATTCAATGCATGAATAGCTAGTTCACAACTGATAATAATAATTATTATTATAATTTTTTCACTCATGCATGTATGTCACCACATTACAATCTGTGATGACATAACATTATACCTGTTTGACAGCTGACACCAGCATCTTCATTATGGTCACAGTTGTGAACTCCAAGAGCATTAGCAGGACAGTCAATGAGTCTTGATTCTGTTCCTTGGCACTGAATATTATCTAACCAAATTTGCCCAGCTCCATTTATAAAGCCACTAAAAATAGCGGAGGCAGATCCTGTACATATATAAATGTTATGGCATTAAATTTTACAAAACCAACTAAGTCTTGCTATAAATTCACTATTATAAAGACCAACAGTATAACTCTACAATTACTACTATTGGGGCGAGCATGAGCAAGCCCCACATATAAGCATGTCGAACGAGTGGTTTGTATGTCTGTATCTATCTATCTATATGTATGTATATAGTGATGCAATCGTCTGACCGACCGCTTTCGGTATGTATCTAAACTATACATATATATATAATATATATATTCTAATTGTTCCAAATTAACTGCATGCCATGCTAGCCTCGTTCCCAGGCTCCCCCCAACCATGCACGTGTAAGGTAGGCGGGGAGCCTGGGAACGAGGCTAATGGCATGCCACGTGTCTACGAAAAATGACAAAGCCCTGAAAATGTTGTAAACACTGGCCTCACACTGTGACGTATTGGCAATGTATGGCAATGGCAATGAGAAGTGTTTATTTAGGATTGGCACAGGAAAAAGCTAGAGCATGTTTTACTTCAGGTGGCAATAACCTACATGAAGGTAAGCTTATTGTATCACTAGGTTCGTCCGCTAAAGTCATACTTTACTTGTATATGAACGCAGTGCTTAAAACTCAGCGGCAAGCAGAATAGTTTCAGCTGAATTAATTACTGTAGTATAATGTTGGGTGTATGGATGGATGCCAATACTACTGGATAATAAAAGCAGAAGCTAGAACAGCTGTGAGAGGCTCTAAACTAGAAAACCCTGAGCTCAAGAGTCAGAACTGCTGATAACTCTGAACACGATCCAACAGCCGCTGAGCTGAAAATCAATGCATGCATGGTGCTGTGACCCCTGAGTATAGCCATGAGAGTAACTGCTAACTGGCAAGAGAGGACATCCCTCCTGAGCAGTAATGAGAATAATTAGCAAATGACACCCTGGGACTCAAAGAAAATTAACACTCTGTCAACCAATTTAGCCAATTTTCTCTTGCATGAATTTTGTATTTATGCCATACTCTTTCACCAGTGGTATGACAAACAATGTGCTCTAGCCTCATTTCCAGATTGCCTACGTATATACTAGGCTCCCCATTGACTTTACACTCCATGCATGTATAGAGTCAAAGGTGGAGCCTAGCTGCAACGAGGCTAATTCCTACATACAAGATTCCATGCGCATGTGCTTGCTCATGCTCGTCCCACTCCATGCTTACATGCCACTAGTAGTAATGATTTCCCTTACCACGGAATCCAAGTTGATGACAAGCTACTTGAGCATCGATGTCATTCCAGAAGTCATCACATACTGTACCCCATTCATCATTATGGCATATCTCAACACGTCCACTAGCAGAGGTACCACCTTGAAGTCTGATGGCTCCTTGCGTTAACTGGGTGCATTGGGCTGTACAGTATTTAATACAAATAAATCACAATAATATAATAGTTACAATAATTATCGTGAATGAGGCTTAATATGTACAGAAGTATATCTTTACAACACATTCACACAGGATAAGGGGAAAACATATTCTAATGATAAATTATTGTAAACATTATACGATCATGCCACTGATTCATGCATGCCTTAAGCCTAATTAGCTGCACATTAATGCGTATCCACAAGGTTGTAAAAACAACAACTAGCAAACATGCAAGCATGTACAGTTTTTGTAATTTGCTATATCTGTACTCACCTTCGCACGTCCGCATATCTATCTGTAGGTCGTATCCAGGAAAACAGCTGCACCCAAGACCGTTATAACACACTTGTTGGCAGTTAAGTACACCATTAGTACACTCATCCATGTCACCTATAAAGTAATATTACATATATACACAAATTCACAACTTATTTTGCCTGGATATATAGTTTTATGCCTGCATGGATATAAATTGCATGTTTCCTAAACACACTTACACAAAAAAACAAAAAAACAACAACAACAAAAACACATCAACTAGTTATGGTAAGAAAAAGCACACAAATTTTAAATTAATTATCACTTTTATTAAGTGACTTACCATCAATCCTGTAGACAAAGAGTCCTGGTATCTGAACATTAGACTCATTCTCAATATCAGTTGTATTAGGAGTCTCTGACGTAGAAACTATTACAGCACGCACTCCATCTCCAGCATTGAACCCAATATCAGCACCTTGCCCCCACTGAATTTCATCATAGCTGAAACTAGCAAAAGTAGTAACATTGTCTGTAGCCAAGATGACTTGAAATGTGTTTCTTTCTGGGTGGTTACCAAATGGAGCAACTCTATAATAAGTAGCAATGAACAACAGAGTAGGATAGAAAGCACGATAGCTAGGAATCAGCCCACCAAAGGCATCATAATACATAGCTGTAACTGCATCAAAGTCAGATTGAAGAAAACTCTGTCGGTAGAATATTTGCCCACCATCTTCGATGTTAATGTCATGCCAGAATGGAGCAACAAAAGGTGGAGACATAATGGGGAGATTTTGAGGTCCATAATCCAAATAGGGGCTACCAAATGATATTAGTCCATTAGTACTGACCTAGATGTATATCAGTGCCAACGTGTGTGTGTATGTATGTATGTGTGTGTGTGTGTGTGTGTGTGTGTGTGTGTGTGTGTGTNGTGTGTGTGTGTGTGTGTGTGTGTGTGTGTGTGTGTGTGTGTGTGTGTGTGTGTGTGTGTGTGTGTGTGTGTGTGTGCACATCCATTAACACATGTATGAGTAAAATTCTTACATAAAGAGTTGAATATCTCTCTCCAAAGAACCCAAGAGTTCCATTTATTAAATTAATGACAGGTGAAGTCCCATCATCTTCAACTGGAACAGCCGAGTCATTATAGTCGAAACCAAAATGTAGAAGGTTGTTTGGAAAGCTGGGTGGTGGCTGTGTACTGACTGCAGCTATAGGGGAGGAGTTAACTGGAGTCAGTAACAAATGAATGAATATCCAAGAACTTCTAGTAATATTTGTTTTCAATTTGCATCTTGCGGCAATTTTTTGTTTAGACAATTTTTGCATACGTGTATTATTTTCAAAGACTAAAAATTTTACGAAAAAACATTAGTTTGTGGTTATGTATACATAATTATAATCTTATAGCAGCTATACATTGCCGGGAATTAATATCAGTGATATTATTATAACAATAACTGGATACTTCTTGCAAGTTTCTATAGCAACTATAATAATTATACAGGATATGCATAC
Organism: Tethya wilhelma; assembly: GCA_964030475.1. Classification (NCBI taxonomy): domain Eukaryota; kingdom Metazoa; phylum Porifera; class Demospongiae; order Tethyida; family Tethyidae; genus Tethya; species Tethya wilhelma. Next base: position 6,489,916 of record CAXIPT010000004.1, on the reverse strand, counting down.
CGTATTGACAGAACACGCCAGCATCTTCATCATGGCCACAGTCGTGAACACCAAGAGCATTAGCAGGACAATCAATGAGTCTTGATTCTGTTCCTTGACACTGAATATTATCCAACCAAATTTGCCCAGCTCCATTTATAAAGTCACTTGTAATTGCGGAAGCAGATCCTGTACAAAACACATTATACATTATAAGTATGCATGCATCCACAAAATCTGCCATAATAATAATAGCCACTCACAAGTAACCAAAAGTTGCTCTATAATTATATCAGCTATATACAGTTCCCTTACCAGAGAATCCAAGTTGGTGACAAGCTACTTGAGCAGCAGCATCATCCCATAAGTCACCACACACCGTACCCCAGACATCGTTATGGCATATCTCAACACGCCCACTAGTGGAGGTACCACCTTGAAGCCTAATGTCTCCTGGAATACATACTGCAATGGAGTATCATAAGAAGTAAGGGACTATGGCATCTCAAAACAATCACGTGCACATCTTTGAACTTGTGACTGTATGCACGCATTAATAAATTATTTTGGCAGCTTAAACCAATAAACAATAATATCATGCACAATAAATTCTGTTTATTGTTCATGGATAATGCTGCTCATTGGGACATGGTTTACATAGTCAGCCCACATGCATCACAATGCTGACGGTAATGAAGCATGCAGTTAATATACAGTCACTAACAAACAAAACTGCATGCGCACAAGTCATGCAAAAAAGATCACATTAACACTATTATATACCTATGGCAGTGAGGTTTAGGTACGCAACATCAGTGGCAAGACTATTTTGAGCCTGGCAAGAATACACACCACCATCGCCCGGTCCAATAGGGCACATTGTGAGCACAGAATGGACATAAGCCCGACCATCTTCCACCAAAAATTTCTTCGTAATGAATACGTCCGATGCATTTCCAAGCGTCCTTCCGTTTACTGCAAATGTTACTTCTGGAAAGGGATACCCAAACACAATGCAATCTATCAATAGTGTCGTCAAAATTAAAGCTGTGGAGCTTTGTGAGAGTATAACAATCTCAGGCGCTTGAAGCACGATGTTGGCTGTGACTGTCCATAGCTTGTCTTGGTCAGGAAGGCCAACGTTATTGTATGCAATGCAAGAGTAATCTCCTAGATGATCTGGTCCAAACTCATTCACAATCAGCAAGTGAACATTACTTGATTGAGAATCTACTGTAACATTGAAGAGTTGACTAGTTTCAATAAGCTGGCCATTTAACGTAAATACTACTTTTGGAGGTGGGTAGCTTGTTTGTGAGACTTCACAGTACATTTCTTGATAATAACCAAAGGATTGAACAGCAAACGAAAAGGTTGAATGTGTTACGACAGCTGGAAAGGCTGGATTGGTAATCAACTCCCAAGTTGCTGTGTCATTCCCAAACCCGTTGGATGCAGTACATGAATACTGTCCAAGTTTATCGACATCTATAACTCCACAGTCGGTGAGTGTTGACACTATGTAGGTCGATTCACCCTCAACGATTATCTCTGTGGTGATATTGAAGTCGTAGAATAATCCATTTTCAATGGAGATACCGTTTACACTCCAAGAAATGCTTGTTGAGTTTTCACCATTGAATACTATTGCTGTACATGACATCAACATGACAGTGTTTTGAGTGAAGTTAATAGCTGTTGGTCCACGTTCTGGTACTATAACAAGTTTTGGTCCAAGACCTATAGAGGTATACATTGAGCAATACAATTAATGTCACATATAAGCTAGTCTGAATCGAGTTTAGCTATAATACCACGCATATTTCCACCTGTAGAATCGTGTGGTTAAAATATTACGCCAGTAAAGTGCTACCTGCTAGCGCTGTAGGGTCTGAAGATTCAGTTGTGACCACAGCGTGCCAACAACAGCATAGAAACAAAAGCAGAAGGTTTTGAGAGGCAATCATTCTAAGATCTTTACTTTAGTAATTTAGTCAAACTTTGTTTCACTCTCTCAATCTATAATTGTAGCACAATTCTTGTTCTGAAAACGGTTAGCCCCAGCGTTGCAAATACAACGCCATGCACACTCACTATTATTGTGAATATGTATCATGGATGCTGACAGTGATATTAATGAGTACACCAGTCAGTGGGGGGCCTTAAAGTTGGGATGTGCCACACACAAGATTAAGCACGACCTATGAGCCAACCAAACCTACTTTTGTCATTGAACGTTCTATTTAAACGACAAAAGCACAAAAAAATATTTCACAAACCACCACCATGGGGTTCTGAATCTGGTCCACAAATCTCACTAGTTATAGTCTAGTAAACCATATAAGGAATTTATATATGTGCCCATTCCCATTATCTATAGCTCACGGAATTGCTTGAGCGGTCCCCAGTGAGTCCGAAGTGATTCCGCGCCATTGCCACGGTGCACGGTCCACACTGCGCATGCGTAAAACAATAATCTAGTTGCCCACGTGGCCATGGACCCCTAACTCCAAAGGAAGCTCTCGACTCTGTGACTGTCTAACTCAGCTTTTATCATCTAACCATGCATTCCATCTGGTATGGTACCATTTCAGTAAGTATTATATCTGAAAATAGTATTATGATGTCATGTATGTTGACCCGGGGGAGTGACCATTTCAACAAGCTGGAGTGATGTATAAATTTGCACTATATTAGAAGCTAAGCAGGCTTATCATAACAATTATACTAACCATAGATTTATTGCTCAAAGGCACAGCCTACCAAAAGAATGCATTTAAGGTACGAGCCTGAGCTATAACAAATATTATGCTAGTACACAAGTTCCAGTCAGTGAACTTATATGCTGTTGGTCAACTTGTGTGTCATAGTGATATTGAAACTGCTTACAATAGACTGTTGCATTTAATACTTAGCCTATACCACTTGACTACGTATCATGTTTACTAACCGTCAAATAAGGCTGCTGCTACCTTTATCCTCACTGTTGCTGATTGCAGCGTTCGTGACTTCAGCACGTGATGGACGACCTTTCAAGAGCATCAAAGCACCGATTGGTCAGTGAACTTGTCAGAGAATTTTGTATGACACATTGTTGGCTATAATTATTGTGTGTACTAATTATTGTAATACTATACCTAGTATTGAATTACTTTTTTCATGCATGTGCTATAATTTGCAGAGACAATACAAAATTACGAAGTTATCTATCCAATTGTCCAATTTTTAGATGAGAATCACACTGATCAGGTATATGTAAAGATTGGCATGATGATCAATGTGTAGATGACGATAACATTATAGCTTTTGCCGTGAATGTATTTCTAACCATATAATTTTGCACATGCATCCGCTAGGTGAAACATCCTGATGTTTTCCAGGTCACAATAGCTAGCAGTGTGGCAACGTTCGAGTTGGTTCTAGAGAAAAATCAGTAAGATTAGTTTATGCCCCTAGGCTGATTATTGTAGCTTTTGCTAATTGCTTTTCATTGGTAATAAAATTGCAATGTTCTGTATGCTAATGATTTGCAATTGACTGTTAATAGCCTGCATGTCCATTTACAGGCATTGCTATGTCCGAAGAACTCGCATTCTCATGTAGTTAATTATTTGCAATTATCCTAAGTAGTTAATGCTTATCTATCAATCAAACTACAATGATAATTTGTTGTTGATGTTATTTCAAATAGATTGCTTCCCCACCCAAACTTTGCGTCTTACTACAATGATGAAAGTGGGAATAACATCGTTGCTAAGGTAACCAACACAATGTAGTGGCATGGTGCCACTGGAAACAATATTGGATCAGCTACTTTGGTGATCCTTACCTATATAGTTAGCGAGTCATGATAGGTAAAGGGTAGTCAATGTTCAAAATCATAAATTTCTAGTTTTCAAGTAGTCACATGCATTGTAATTATGTAGGATCAAATTGAGAATTGCTTCTACCATGGCAAGGTCAAAGGTCACCCAGAGTGGATGGTTACTGTGACAACCTGTCATGGACTGCAGTAAGTTATTAAACTAGCTATTGTGCTAGCCTCGTTCCCAGGCTCCCCTTTGACCTTTCACTTGCACACTAGCTTCCACAAGCTTCATTTCCAGAGAGGGAGCCTGAACAAGGCTAATATTGTGCATGGCACTTCATGATGCAATTTGTGACTTTCCAGAGCACTTGAGCTAGAGATCTATAATAGTGAAAAGCCACAATAAACATAATCATGCTTCATTAAGCACACACATACTGCTTAATGCTAACTTTGAATTGATTCATATTTCGGTTGAATCATGTTTGCAGAGGTGAATTTGGAGATCCTGGCAATCAAAGCAATTTCTACCATATCGAACCACTTCGTAAAGACTACAAGTCTGTACGTAAGCTAAGCTCAAACTTATCAATTCTCATTTGCAATGCATACCTTTGTATTTCCTTTTATCCTTTTCATTGTTTCCTTCAATTCTAAATTTTAAATTTGGAGTATAGCTCAAAGAATTCGTATTGTGCATGTGCAGTCATCAATAATTTTGATAATATGTAACTATTTTGGGATTACATGTTTTACAGTTTGATCAACTACATGCTCTCTATCTTGATGAAGAATACAAGATGAGAGGGGGAGGATGTGGTAAGTTAATCATGAAGCATACATACATACATACATACATACATACATACATACATGCATGCAAACAAACTTTAATTCGAAAATTTCATTTCAGGTTCAGATCATGATTTTCTTTTGACCAACAAGACCTCTTTGAAAGATGAGATTAAGCATGTCCTTCATGTAAGATTGAAAAATTACAATACCCTTTAATTAGCTACAGTATTCATTGCTAACTATTGATAATTTACACAATACACACAATGTATAGCGAAGACAAGTGGTTACTGTAAATCGATTGCTTTTCGTGGAACTTCTGATTGTCAATGACTACAGACAGGTTAGAAGTTTGTTGCCTGAAGTTACCACTGATCGAACTACTATAACTCATATTATAGGCATTGAGCCGAGAATAGTAGTATGGTAATGGCATGACCCTCATGACCACTGTGTATATAATCGTGCCTTTACATTAGCTATGAACAATGCCATTTCTGTAGGTTTTCTTGTTGCTACCACATTAATTTTTTGATTTATGCACAATTTTGTTGTCTTCTGTAGTACAAGAACAATGGTAAAGACCTTGCTACTACTGTTAATAGAGCTATTGCCATCGTGAATGGTATTGACAATGTAAGTTTGTTGTAATTATTGTGGCAATGTTATATTATTCTATGTGTGTGTGTGTGTCTTGATTTTTGTGTGTGTGTTTGTNGTGTGTGTGTGTGTGTGTGTGTGTGTGTGTGTGTGTGTGTGTGTGTGTGTGTGTGTGTGTGTGTGTGTGTGTGTGTACAACATGCAGTTCTTTTCGCGTGAAGACTCAGTGTATTGTCATTCTACAGCTGTACAAGTCTCTTGGCATCAGGATCACTCTGGTGGGGACTATCACATGGACTGGTGGAAACAAAATTGATGTTGTTGGTGATGCTAATGCTCTGCTCTATAAATTTATGGAATTTAACGATAAAATCACTGACCCGAGTCATGATGCTGCATTACTACTGACGTGAGTTTACTATAATGTAAATCCATTCAATTTCTTGTAAAAAGTTTCGCTATTGCATGCTTAAATGAAGTACCTGTAAAACTTAATTTTAGCTTTCATAAACAACTATGGTGATCCATAATAATTAGGTAATAGTTTTATTCCTGAAAATAATTATTATGTCAACGAAAAAAATTTGGTCCTAATAGGTATATCTCCCCAGTTTTAGACATTGTTCCATAGCAATAATCATACGTACGGTAGTACGTATAGTAGGAATGGGCCGCATGTCCCATAGGCATACAATACAAAATGTTTATCACCATAAAAATCTAACAAAACAAAGCTTAGCCTTTAAACTTGCCCAGAAGCTCTCCTAGACAGATTACCAACAGCATATAACACCTAAGGCTCACAGATACTTTCCTAAGCACTCGGAGCAGAGTCTAGTCAGAAGCTACACCCACGCAATTTGTTCTCACTTACTCACTTACTTACTTGAACGAGATTTCCAGGAAAACAAAAGACACTGAGGTGGTTTTGAATACACGAAGTAACTTCTTTTCATCCGGACTAGCGTCTTTTACACTTGTTTACTGCCAGAATGTACTAAAACAAGATCTAGAAACTTCGCCTATAAATCTGTGTACTCAGTGTAGCCATCTTATGAAGTTTTTGTAGGTAGAGTTCAAGGGTCGTTTTCTATCTACGTGGCATTTAATGCGCATGCGCAGTAGCCTAGTTTAGCTTTATGAAAAACAGTTACTGCTACCCAAACTTTTTGTAGGGACTAACCAGTCTCTGATAGTCTCCACACTTTAGTGTTGAAAAAAAGTGAATGAACAAGTATAGTAAAAATTTCATAAAAATTAGTGGGGTAGGAATGGGCAGTGCTGTAAAAAGTAAGGTAACAAGCTAGGCATGCATGTTGCAATTTCGGCACATGACTACTTCATTTTTATGTCCAAGTCAAGCAATTTAACCAAAGAGTTTTGAGGGTTAACTGAAGCCATAACATTTCGTAGGTAAATTGCCTGCTTATGTACTTTAGCTAACCTAGCTATAGCCATGCAATCTATACTGTGATTGGCTTGCACAATCTATGACATCAAGCCATTATTATCATACGTACGGTAGTACGTATAGTAGGAATGGGCCGACTGCCCCATAGACACAATACAAAATGTTGGTCACTATAAAAATCTAGTCAAACAAAATTAAACCTTCAAAGTTGCTCAGAGGCTCTCACCGACAGATTACCAACTGCATGCATGGCCTAAAACTCACAAAAACTTTTCTTAGCACTCGTAGAGAGCGCTAGTGGGAAGCCACCATAGTGCCATTTTTGTTCTTCTAACGTACGTACTTACTTACGTACTTCCTAACTGACTTACTTGAAAAGGATTTCCAGAGAACCAGAATGTCTTGAGCCAACTTTGACAGCACAAAGTAAGTTCTTTTCTTGGGTACTACATTCCTTGATACTCGTTTCAATCTCAAATAGGCCTAAACAAAAACTAGAAAGCTTTAAAACTTAGTGTATAAATTCATGTACTGCAAATGCAGCCATCTTAGGTAGAGTTCAAAGGTCATCCATCTACGTGGCAGTATGCGCATGCGCATTATCTTCATCCAGCATAATGAAACTGTAGCTGCTACTCAAGCTTTTTGTAGGGACTAACCAGTCTCTGATAGTCTCCACACTGTAGTGCTGAAAAAAGTGAATGAACAAGTAGTAAAAATTTCAAAAAAATAAGTGGTGTAGGAATGGGCAGTGCAGTAAAAAGTATTGGAACAAGGCATATCTCAATTTCGGCACATGACTACTTCATTTTTTATGCCTAATTCTTGGCCGGCATGCAGTCCAGTTTAAGTTGCCTGTCTTGTTATCGTTTACTTCACTGCTTAGCCAACTGATTAGTGGGAATTTGAACGAATGCAACAATAAGATATGGTACTATAGTAATACAGATAATTGCATGCATTTATGGCACCAAGGATCCATATTAGGGATCAAGAATAAATCAAAAATGAAGTAGTCATGTGCCGAAATTGAGATATGCCTTGTTCCAATACTTTTTACTGCACTGCCCATTCCTACACCACTTATTTTTTTGAAATTTTTACTACTTGTAGTAATATCAATGGGCATGTACAGCATTGTTTGAACCATATCAGTATTTATTTTATATGACTGGATGCATGAGGAATCAAAAATGAAAATGAAGTAATCATGTGCCGAAATTGCGACATGCATGCCTAGCTTGTTACCTTACTTTTTACAGCACTGCCCATTCCTACCCCACTAATTTTTATGAAATTTTTACTATATGTATTATTACAAGAGTGTATTAGGAAGAGTACGTAGCTGCATAGGCGGGCCAAGTTCAAGTTGTGCGATAGTGGCATCATGATAGTAGTAGAACTTGTACATGTCAAAACAATTAGTACGTACTGCAGTTCTGCAGAGTTGCTGGAACAGTATAACCACTATGTTTTTATAAGACCACTTATCTTACACATTTCGTGACGTAACCGTTGCACAGCATAAGCACAATACTAACATACATGAGTTACGTACTCTTCCTAATACACTCTTGATTGTTATTATAGTCTACTTTGTCTTCAAAATTTATCAAGTTACTAGCTTTCAGTTAGTATACGTATCTTTGCATGGACCAGTGCTTATTATTAATTTTATTATGAAATCTCCTTCCATCATTCAGTGGCAGAGATCTCTATGGTAGTACTGTAGGGATAGCCTTCACTGGAGCCATGTGCTACGATCGTGGCTCGACCGGCGTCACTCAGGACAGTGGGCGGAGTCTCCAGAGTGTTGCCACAACAGCTGCTCACGAGATAGGTCACCTCTTTAGCATGAAGCATGACAATGAAGGTATAATATTATTATGTAGTAGTGTTACTTTATGCATGCAATAGATGTATGTTCCAATTGTATAAACAAAACCCAATCCTATTATAGCTTCATAACATTATGTGAAGGTGCCTATCCGTATAGGTGAAGTAGCCTGTTAATTTCCAATTCCTTAGGCATTCAGTGCTGACTCAGTGAATAACAACGTTAACATGGCCATAGATGGGAGAAAGATCATTATTTGAGGGGGGGGGGGGATATGTTTACTGATGTCATCAATATCTCAGGGAAAGAAATTAAGAAGTCGAAATATGAAAATCTGTTTATTATACATAGGCTGTATATTATGCACTTCTACAAAAATGTCACTGAGTACTAAGAGTAACAATTGTTAATATAATTATGTAGTTAGTGGCTGCAGATGCAGTGATCCCATCGGTCACTGTATAATGGCCCCTAGCTCTGGACCCTCCCAGCCGACCAAGTGGAGCACCTGCAGCATCGACTTCCTCCACAAGGGATTTAGGGAAGACAGACTCGACAGCTGTCTCTACAATGAGCCCACGGAAACAGTCGGTGGACCAGTTTGTGGGAATGGAATCAGAGATGGAGATGAGGTCAGTCACTAGAATGTTGGTCCAAAATAAATTTTAGTCCCTTGAACCATTTAGGTAAAAAAAAAAAAGAGAATAATTATAGCTATACTATTATGTTAGAAAGACTAGTATGCTTTAAAGGAGTTTTTTTTCCCTATATATAGACCCAGTTTGCAGAGAATTTTGGTTTCCCCAGACCAAAATTATTAATATTATAGGTGGACCAAACTTGATTTTCATTTTCCTGATAGATCTGCGATTGTGGGAGACCTGAGGAGTGTAATGACCCCTGTTGCGATCCTAGAACTTGTCGGTTTATATCTGGTGCTCAGTGCAGTGCGAATGAGCTGTGTTGTACCAGCCAGTGTAGATTCAAGACTTATGGTACGCAGTGCCGAGCTGCTGCTAATGGGGAGTGTGATATCGCAGAGTATTGCAGTGGAAACACGGGTGAATGTCCTTCAGACGATCACAAGCTTGACGGTACTTCGTGCAATGGAGGAAAGGGATATTGCTACTCTGGTCACTGTCCCACACATGATGAGCAATGTGGAGTGGCCTACAGTGAGTGACATATGTAGGAGCTGGCACAGATAATTGTTAACAATCAGTCTCCTTTTTTAGTGTATTCTTTTGTGATGACCATTACCCATTGTTTTTCTCACAGAATCTAGAAAGGCTGACAAAGTGTGCTATGACTCACTCAACATACGTGGAGATCTCTATGGAAACTGTGGTTCAACACAAAGAGATTTTATTCCTTGTGCTTCAGGGTATATATATATATAATTTATATTATGTTTGTTTTTTGAAGTGTGTATGAATACATGCATGAATAATACTATAGGCTGATTGAAATCTTCGGATCATTGTACCCAATTAACTGTGTATGTATGATATGCATTCAATAATAATATTTGCAGTGATGTTCAGTGTGGCCAACTCCAGTGTACTCAAGGTAGTTTGCAACGTGGTGAGTATCGCTCCCACTCTGCTATCACTGATCTCACATTCACCTTCAGATCATGGACTCGAAGTGGATTATCTGAAAAATTTTGCAGGTCAGTTTTTACAGTGTTGATTATATCAAAATTAATGAACATTGATATTATGCTTAAGTTGTGTTAATGAAAAAATATAGCGGAAAATTTTTGCGGACAATAACAAATAGTGGATTTTGTGAATCGGGTAACGGGATTCAGTTACTTATGAAATACGTATAAGTAACACACAGCAGTTGAAATCAAAAATGTTTTGACAAAAGACATGATTCTGTCAATTCAAATTCAGCAAAACTTTCCTGTTATACAGTTGAAAATAATACCGTACGTTAACAGGGAAATTTCGTGGGGGGTTAACTTTGAATTCGTGGTTTTCACGGATCTATATGTAATGTATTATAGTATGGTCTTCACAGAGTCATCTGCAAAAGAAAATTAATGCAAAAATGTTTGACGAGAGATTTCCACGAAAGTAAAACCCCGCGAAACTTTCCCGCTAATAATTATTTACCAATGTTGATCATTCTGAAGGTCTTTTACGACTCGCCCAGGGGCTAGCGATGTGATGAGCCCGGGTCTGGTGAGGGAGGGGACGAAGTGTGGTGAGGGAAAGGTCTGCAATGCCAGAAAGTGTGTGGCCATCACCAAGACAAACTCCTGTGACAGAGGAGGCAATGGAAAGATATGCTCAGGGAATGGAGTACGTTAAAGTATAATACACGGAGGAAAACATGGGCAGTTTTTACTTATAATATATCAGTTTTTATTATAATATATCAGTATAAAATGCTTGATACCAGCCATCTATAATGTATTGCATGATAATTATTATTAATTACGTATTATCAGACCTGCAACAACCGTGGAAAGTGTTCCTGTAAAGTTGGATACAAAGGTTCAGTCTGTCAGCAGAGAGCCTGATCATGAGATGCAATCAAGACTGCATGATGTTGGATCACGTACACGTTTGTAGCTTATAGAATCTGAACGTAGAATTTTCTAGTTAACTTTGCTATAGTATTGTGTTTTTTTCCCCATGCAATATTGTTAGTCACATCATCAAACATAATTATAGTAGCTTGCACTTGTGGTCACTAGTACCTATAATAATAATAATAATAATAATTATAGCTCCCTTTTTGCAAGCTGTAATGTAATATTGTGAAATTCTCGAGTTGCATGAGTCATGATGTACCGTCAAGGGCCTATAACTCCCTTGTCAACTTTAGATAAATGCACAAGAGAACAAAAATTAATATGCAGTTTGGAAACAGGATAAGGAATTGGGGTGCTCAGATACAGGGGTAAAAATGTAGGTATAATGAATGAGAAAGAAAAATCATGATTTGCTTTATTATATTGACATGTAGTATTGTGCATTATACATAACATAATACGATAATTAATAATAGATAGATTTTCCCTCTAAATAATATTGACATACTTGAACTTATTGTATGTTCCAATGACTTCTATAATGAACAATGACTGTTTGATGAAATATTTGTCCACTGATACAATGTGATTCCTCCAAATCGACTGACAACAGCCAGCACTAAACACTCACCAGATTCAGAGAGAGAAAAATTGTGTACATACAAAGCTCCTCCTTGAACGGGTATGGTCTGGAAGAGTTCAAACCTTGCTCCTACCATGCGGTAAACATCACAATGTGATTCTTGAGCTGCTACAACAAAATGTTCTGAGTCAGCGTTGAAATAGCTCACAGAGAGGTGGGCTTGAGCGACCGCAAGAGGTGCAAATTCTACAAACCTTCTTTTCGCTGTTGAGTGGATGAATGCCAAAGTACTTTGTTCATTGGCAGCCACTAAGAAGGTGTGCCGACCAACAGTGTATGGGTACATTTCATGAACACTGTGCAACTCCACGGACTGATAGAAGTCAAAGTAGGTAAGGTTCCATCTGTAAATGTGAGAAGGGACGTTATCTGACTCGGCAAAAGCTATGAAGGTTTCACGCGAGGACTGAGTGACCATCAAGTTCACTTTCATTGCTTTGCTTGTCGCCAAACTCTGGTAGTATAAAAACGATCCAAAAACCCAATGATAGACCAGTGAAGGAGCACCACTACAAGAGAACACCAAAAACTTCCCGCTGTTGAAAATAGCAATAAACTCGACATCAGTTGCTCCTTCAGTGTCCAGTTGTTGCATTTCGTAGAATCTAGAGTTTGCACCGTCCCATTCGTAAACTCTTGAATAGACTAGCGAGCTCGAGATGGCAACATAATGCTTGTTGTCGATAGTGTAATACGTGAAGGACGTGGTTCCTGTTAAAGGGATAGTCTGAAGGATGGAGAGGGTGGTACTATTGAATTCGTAAATGCTCAATCCTTGAGACTGTACAACTCCTAGGAATTGTCTGGAATCGAATGTAAAGTGTTTCACAAGTAGAGTTTCGTTTTCTTCGATTTCTTTCCATTCTGTGAAGAACCTCGGACCATTTAAGATATTGCTGCGTTCGAATGCTGTAAATAGGGGGGAAAATGTACATGATAATAATGACAATCAGTCATTAATAACTCTTACTTTTGTTAAGGGTTAAAATTAATAAACTCTGTTCTCTATAGATGTATGAAGCGTTTATAATTACGAGTCTAGCGTAACATTATGTGCCAAAATGCAAGCTCAACACAACACACATCTGTTGTACATAAAGCCTTTGCCTTGTGCTGCTATTGCTTGACTTATTAAGTTGATGATCTTTACCGGATACATTTAATAATAGCTATATATTCAGGAGCATGTACACAGAAGGCCTGGGAATGAGGCCTCCTATGATGAAATCAAGATATAAGATCTAGTCTAGTCCATCAAACAAGACCATTTTTTCTACTCCCAATATGCAACAGAGAAAAAAAGGTCACAGAGCATGGGACCCGGGTAGACTCTTGAAAATGGGTCTAACTCGATAGACCAGTTCTGGTCCTAAAATTAACGTACAATTAAAAAAATTGTAGTGTTTTTAACCAGTGGTATAAGAAGCCACAGTAACTTACATTCTCTTTGCACTTCAGAGATAGTTTTGGTTAAGGTTTCATATCTCGTTCTTGAAGCATCTGAAAGAAATCTGAGCTGTATATAGGTAAAAAATAATATTTATAAACAGAGAAAATGGGAATAAAATTCAGAAGTACAGATTGTTATTTTTATGTATGTATAAGCAAATTGATTTGTGCACTTCACCTTTACTTCTAAAACTTACGTCTGACTTTAATTCTTCAACGTCTCTTCTCAAAGCTTCGACTTCAGTCATGTCTGTACAGTCAACCAAACACACAAAACTCAATGATGTATAATAATAATTATTTATTGTTATGTACTACATTAATGGATCACCATCCCTGGGATGAATCATGAAAATCATTACCACAAAACAACGATGACCTCAATGATGAAGCCTGCACATGCATGCATGCCTTTACTAGGCGTAGAACTATGAAGCAAATTTCCTCCACAGCCTAATCAGAACTGTCTGGAAAATATGATCCGTGTTATAAACTAGAGGCTATTGAGATATCAAAAGCATTACCAGAGTCTTTAGGATTGAAAATGCCTGTAGTTAAAACATGCATGCATGCACGCATACATGCACGTCCATGTTTTGTCTACATGCATTCTTTACTGTAGACCTGACAACGCCTAGCAGATTACAAGTGCTTCAAATTCTTCATGTTCAATGGAACGTCTAGATTGTTCCAGTTTAGCTACGAAATGCATAACTACACCAAAGGAAATATGGTCATTTCATTATAATTTCCATGTAGCTTACAAATATCACTGAAAAATTGCAATCTTTGCATATCAACGTCAGAAGAGCCTATTAAGTGCTTTAACAAGAATAATTATCTCATTTGTATGGCTATCAAGTTACATGCACAGTTACAGCAAGCTTCCATCATTTCAGGAATAGCAAGGAAATTCTTTTCATACTCAAAAACCCAACATTTCCTAGTAGTTTTTCTTGTTTCAAATTGATACAAAAAAATTAGTGTTTTATGATGATTTTAGAGAAGTGTTTGTTGTGACTGTGACAATAGAAGTGTTGCACTGTTTTCAGGTGGAGTGTGTGTGTGTGTGTGTGTGTGTGTGTGTGTGCATGTGTGTGAATAAAAGTGTGTGTGTGTGTGTATGTGCATGTGTGTCTACAAAACATAATGTAGTTATAGGAAGACATTCTAAATCCACACATTGCTAAATGAAATTTGAGCTGCCATCTCAAATTTCACACAAACAATCACCGCCATACTCGACAGTTTGACACACACATGTTCACTTGACTTATATAGTACCACAACCATGCACTGATCATCACAATTAGTGCAACAGTGCATAGCACTTTCTATCTTTCACTGGCATATAAGTGCGTATAAATTATAACTGTATTAGTTGAAGTTGTCAGTGAAAATAATACAATTATTAATGGCAAATTAATTGTAATCAAACTTGTACAATTAGTCTTCATCACTTAGCAGTATGACGCACTTTCATGTGGCACATTACATAATTGTGCATAACAATTAAAATTAGGTGGACGATCAAGAATGGCAAGAATTTAATCAGCATGTACAATAAGCTGGGAAAAATTGTCTAACACAATTAGAACTGACAAGTGTTTACATGTGAAGATGTCACCAACATGCCATATAAACAGAAAGACAATTTTATCACAAAGAGTCAGCACTAAAGTCTAGTACAGTACACTTCATGCATAGGAAGTCACGTGGGACCAAGTAAATGTCGCTATGAAATCATGTGATGATGTAGTCAGGTGGCGATTGAACTGATGCAACATGGTTTGAACAAAACATGCTAATGATTCGAACACTGGCACAATCAATGAACAGAACCAGCCCACATTGTTTTACACTGGAGTCACACACACACACACACACACACACACACACACACACACACATCCATTCATACAAACATAAAGTTCACAATTATGGTAATTTTAAAGAAACAGCAGTCATATTATAGGGCTCCTTCCATTTTTTGTGACACTTAATCTTCAACCACATAATATTATTACATGCTGCATGTGCATATTGCTTCTTTTTAAAGTTATATCTATATGATAATATTATAATAAACTAGGCTTTCTTACTTGAACGATTTGTTTGATCTTTCAATGTTTGCGTGCAAGGGGAACTAAAGGAAAAAAAATCTAGAGATCTAGCTGGGGAATCGAACCCAGGTCTTTCCAATTCTAGTCGAATGCTCTTACCACTGAGCTACTAGAGCTCACAGGCATTGGAGCATAGAATAGTAGTATATAGTCTGGATGCAGGCAATTAGAGGCATGTTATTGAGATAACAAAAACAAAAACAGATTGGGTTTCAACCGTGTAAATTGAGACTCTTATACTCTGTTACACAAGAACCAACTTTAATAGGCATGCATACATATATGCCAAGAGAAGGCCATTGAAGGGGGTAGAATTATAGGCTGCAAGCTCATTGTAATTATACAGCTAAACGTTTTCATTAAGAATGACCAAAACAGAGCTAAATTCAAAGAAGTTGAAATATGAGGAAGAATGCTTGCCACACTTTGCACAGTCCAAAAGAATTAATCCAGTTTTTGTAAGAATGCCACCATGATTTTCACAGCCCGTATTCAGGCCTACAACACTGCAACTATATGGGGAAACTTGTAAGGAAAAGTATTCATCACTAGCATTTATGGCTAATAAGATAACATTTTGTAGCAAAAGAGTTCAGTTCTCCATACACAAACAAATGACCATAAGTTAAGAAGTGTTTGTTGGACATTGGATTTATAATATCATTTTTGTTTAAGGAAGCTTTACGATATATGTGTATTACTGTGGTTTCCAAACACTAGCACACGGAGTGTGTGTGTGTGTGTGTGTGTGTGTGTGTGTGTGTGTGTGTGTGTGTGAGGGGGGTGGGGGAATTAGACATGCTATATACAGTTGAGAGATTACTTACTAAATAGGAGACATCATGTCATTAGCAAAAACAAACAAAACAAATCGAATAAAAATAATTCTCAAAGGTGCAGATCAACATCATGGCGAATCTCTCTCACACAACCATGCACACACGTGGTTAGGTGGCCACTGAGTAAACATATACAAGCCACAAATCACATAGTGGCTATAGGTTGACCACACAAATTATCAAGATGGTATATAGGCTGTATAGCTTATGAATACAATATCTGATGGCTGATAATCTATTGTGTAAACCAGTATACATACTGGTCCCTTTGAGGAAAAAAAAAAAACATATTCCAAAATGTTGTCAACTTGCAGATACTCAAATACTAGTGATTGTGCAGAAGATAAGTACCAAATCTACTTAAGCCAAAAGTAGTAATCCACTTAGTACACAAGATCCCCAGTATACACAGCAGCAAACCACACTGGCTAACAAAACCACACTATAATTAAAAGTAGGCAGCCAGTGCAAAAAAAAACCCTGATAGTGCTTTGACCAACAAAAAAGGTCGCGAACAAAAAATGACCAGCTGCAAATATGGTTTAAAATAGAGAGGTCACGATAATACATAAGGTCATGCAATGATGAAAATGAGATGCAGGCCTGTATCTACTGTGTTACCTCCATATATCTCAGCCTGAGCATGAATGCAAAATTCAAACAGTCTTTATCTTTAAAAAAACAATCCCTTATCTAAAGCAAACCTCCATATAATAATAATAATAATAATAATAATATGCCTGCTCAGACAAATGACTAGTAAATTGACAAAAGTCCAAGCGACTAAGGTGCCTAGCCTTGAGAACTAGGACTGGTAAGTTGAAAAGCTCTTTTGCCCCGTGGGAACTCTCCCTACCCACCTGAAGTGGTTCACGGAAACGTATAGCATGCAGACAAGACCTATAAGTAATATGCACAGCTTCCGGCATACATTAATTGCATGCATCTACTTACAACTGAAGGGCTCGTGCCACTAATTGAATGAAACAGATTATGTAAACTTTGTGGGTATGTTTACAAACTCCCAACACACAGCAATGACAAACCGACCTTTAGGGTATACATAACCTCGGCCAGAAGCACGACCCCTAACATGGAAACCCACCAAAGAACACATCCGACCTTTGCAAGAAAATTCAACCGACACGTGCTGACCCTGTACTAAGTATATATATGTTCACTCACCAACAATTATGTCTCGTTATATTAATTATGTTACCCTCATTGATTTAGTTGATGGTGGTGCGTGAGGCAGGGTAAATTGCTTTTACAAATAATTATTAACAATAATTATTACTAATTTTCTAAAGCAAGAGTTAATATAATTACCCTTAACACATTATAATTTACTTAGTGGTAGCTATACTGTAAAAATTTAAACAAGTTCTTAGCAACATTCGAATTTGCTGGGACAAGTAACTTGACTATAATTGTGGAGATCTAAAACAATTAACATTGTATACATATGCACACACATACACACACATGCAACATGGCAGATCAATTCTAAAATTATTAAAACTCACTAATAGTTGATGAATTCTCAGTCGCAGCCAGCACCACAGCAGCCAAACTGGCCCAAATAAGCACCAGTAGTAAATGAGTGTTGATGAACATGATGTATCTACACAATTATAGGATAAAGAAAAACAGCAAAATTAGACAAATGTTAAACAATATACAATTTGAGACTCAATCGAACATAAGGCTTTATTGCATCTGAAGAATTAGATGCAACCAAGCAAACAAACATAAATAATTACTAAATGATAGTCATACACCTTAAAGCAACATCTGTAGTTATATTGCTATACATTTCTCGGCATAGCAATTGAATTGACACTGCAAAAGCATCTTAATTTTCATTTTGGCCAAAAAATTACTTGGATGCAAATAAAGTACTTTTTAGTGAATGTTATACATATGCATTGCATGATACATATCATCTCACCTAGCACTCTAATACATGCATGAAACTTCCACCATAATACATAGAAGTTTAAATGCAAAACAAGATTAATCGCGATGCATACTAAAAGACTGCATCTCAAATGCATGCAGTATATATAGCATCAACTAAAACCTTAAGCTATAATACATGCAAGTATTATGCATGCACATGCAATCTTGCAGATTGACTTGTCTGCAGCCAAACTTGGCACTTACATATATTTACTGGATAGCTGATATAGTGAGATGGATGGTTGTTGTAAACTCTAATTTTGAGCTTGCAGTTTTTTGATTTCTTTCTTCACAGAATCTCAACTTGTAAGCTTGTGAAAGCACTCTAGCTTGTCTGAAGCTGCAACAACTCCAGCTTATATAGCCTGGACTAAATGAGATTCATAGTCTGAGGGGGGAAAAAAACCATCAATGATTGAAGCTTTGGCGAAAGGAATGTAGCCTACAGCCACTGGAATGTACTAATTAGGGATTACAAAGCCTTGTAGCAATTACAACATACTATGCACATATTTGGAATAACTAAAATGATGTCATTGTACAGGAAATATCCACACATATCCTATAGCTATGGTAGAAATTTGAGGATGCTCTGAATACATACATGTGGGTGCATGCATGCAAGCATGTACTACAACTGTACCTGCTTTTGAGGTCTATATATGCACACAAATTGGCCAGTTTGAAGCATATAATATAAGTTCCTAAGATACATACCACAGAATATAATGCTCCTCCTATTTTCTCTTCCGTGGAAGGGAGGATCGGAGCGATGGCCTGGGTATATATGTGATCCATGAATCACGACCTATACTGTTCATTTTGCTTTTAAATTTGTTCATTCCACATGTCTTAGTCACACATACACTGTTCTATAGCAACTGCATAGCATTATAATCACAGCTATAGGAGAGCTAGCTGAGCCCAACATCCCAGCATGCACAATGCATATGTGGAACCTGATATCAGTCACATATTCCGTATCCACATACCTCCTATTATAGCAATCAACAATGGAAATCAAAAAAGACAATGTTATATGATACTTAATGTACACAAACGTCACGAGTCACAGTCTTGCTCATACGAAACCAATCACGCAAGAATTTACAACTATAATTGCAAATAATTAAACATCATTATGTGGCATGAATTTTTTCCCTTTAAGTAGCTATCATGCATTAGCTGCACACTTGCAGCAAATATACAGAGGAGTGAGCACACACACATCTATATCCCATGAACATCCTGACTATATAATAATTATTGCAGCAATTAACTTGCAAAATAAACAAAGGCAGACAATGCACAAGCAATTGTACACACAAAGGTGTGTGGTGATATGCTGGTGCCAGAGCCTAATTTGCATTCCAATCATGTGACCACAATAGTTTGCTATTGGATTTGATCACATGCACCTGTATGTGTGTGTGTGTGTGTGTGTGTGTGTGTGTGTGTGTGTATGTGTATGCATGCAGAGTCAGCAAAAGTTCGTACTTCTTCTGGGTGAGTGTGTGACAAACATGAATAATTAACAAAAATAATGTCTATGTTATGATACTCCTCATATTATATTGAATAAATAAACAATAATTATAATAATAATGTATCAAAATGAGCATACATACACATATATATAATATATAATTTTATTTTATAATAAACATACACTTTGCTTGCCGCCATGCATAGACTGTTTTATATACACAAAACACGTGCACATACACCTTGGTGCGTGGTGACAAGTAACATATTTCATTTCACACAAAAATCCACACACGGCATCATTCTATAATAATAACACACATTCGTAGTAGCTACAAGACACGCACACACCTGCCTCCAATTGAGATCTACAAATAACAATTATGCAAGTAAGAGTAAGATATGATCATGCACGTGCATGCACGCATGTGAGCGGTTGAAGAGTGAGCGAGTCAAAATATTTTATATGCTTTTGAACAGGTAAAAAAAGACAGATAATACGGAATTTTTAACAGAACACTGTGACACCTGTTTAAAGTTCTGTAATTTTACACGACTTAGCTTGTTTTTCACTCGTCGACAAACCAGTTTTACTAGAAGTATCCTGCTGCAGTTGAGAGTTACTCTTTTTTGTCAAAAAACGGGTTAGTCTGGAATTGGAGGATTTCAAACCGCTAGGAGATGAGGACACTGGCTTGGTCTTTGGGGGAGGGATGTCGGGCATCGGAATGAGCTGCATGGAATGGAAAACATGGTGTTGGGGACTGGGATTGGGAGATTGATCCGCTCCTTTGGTCAAGGATGGTGCTGGGAACTTTAGTTGGACTGCGTCGCCACTTAGGTTTAATAAACATTGAGCCTGTAAAATAAAGGGTGTTAATAATTGTAGATCAATAAGAATGCAGTAGGCCCGTAAAATAACATTATCTATAATATTATAGAGAGTGATAATATACAAATTGTAAGCATAAAATGCAACAGATAATAGCACAATGTTGTAAAAATATATACCGTATAGCGGGTAAATTTGGCGGGCTTAAAATTTGGTGAATTCAGTTCCAAGCTCAATTTTGGAGGTGAAAAACATGCTCTAGTTACAAACAACAAACCTTGCGAGCTTTCAGACTGCAGTAATAGGACAGTAGAGAGTCTTTTAGTGCTAAAAACCGCTAAAGCTAGCGCTACCTGCACGTGGTTTCTGTTTTTGAATTGGTAATGGTCGTCACGATTCGCCAATTCGCCAAATTTAATTCTCGCCAAGTTTACCCGCTATACGGTAGTCACATACAGTAATGAGAGGAAGTATATACTTGTATATGTATGTACTATGACACCAAATGTGTGTGTATATATATATATATATATATTATATCCATAATGGACTTGCTCTAAAGCATACGCATGCATTGATTGGCACTGTATCTATGACATAATCTGTGGTACACTGTTTACAGTGGAACTAATTGCCACTAAACCACAACACATGCATGCACGCATGCACACAATTATACACAGGTGGACACAGTGCTAATTAAGGAATTAAAAGACTGCAGCCAGTGTGAAATATTCAGGCAAATACTTTAGTCTGAAGATATTTCCTGTTCTGGACCACAAGTGCATGTATACACCTGCGATTATGGTAGACAATTCAGAAGTTTGTGATATTATTATTAAAAAATAATCGCACTGACAGGAAACAGCTGGTAAAATCATAACACTAATCATAATCTGTAATGTTTATGTGCATGCTGGTATAATATTTTAGTAAATATTTTGCACAGGTGTTCTCTCTCTCTCTCTCTCTCTCTCTCTTGTACAGCAGCCATGTTACTATTCATGAAGTTACTTTTTATGATGTAATCCATTAGTATTTTGATTCCACAAAGTGGACAAGTCATTAGTGACAACGCTTCGAACAAATTTTCTCATAACATCTCAAGCCAAACAAGGAAGCAAAACAATCACTTTCGCATCACTTGGAAGCATATAACAAACCCCTCTGGGCATATGTGCTATGGTAACAATAAGAACTTCCAGACAATAAGAAACCAACGCCTACCTGGCGCCTGGTCCTTGTAGCGAATGCTCATCCTCTAATTTTTAAACCATGATTAATTTCATTTTTGTGTCAAAAAATTACCAGACAAAAGACAAGACACAGAGGAGGCACGTACACCAACGCCTTATGGTGCAAATCGATTGCACCCGTCCGCACACGAAATTTTTCCAACTCGACAAACCCTTATTCCATTAGGCAATGTCGAAAGAAACAGGTTGCCAATTAGCAAAACAGAGTTGCCATGGCACCCTACAAGTAATTACACAGCAAAAAATAAAGTGCAATTACACTGAATGAGTGTTAAAAAATGTACGTGTGTCATTAAAAGGTTAGGATAAAACACATTAGGTCAATGAACATGCCACTACAGATTTTCTGATTGTGCTTTTCCTGGGTTCAGCAACCATATAACTACAGTCACATTGGCATCAGTATGTCAATCAACATTTAAAGAGTAAAAAAAAATGTCTAGTCTCATTCCCAGGCATATAGAGCGTTTGCATTTACGTCATTTTACGCAATTTTTGGGGCGTGGTTCACGTAGCAGCTGCCTTCTGGTGTACAGCTAAAGTACTGAATGTATGGGAGAAAGCCTTCAAGTCTGGATTTTTCACTTAATGCAGCCACAAGAGCTTGCTTTCAGGTGATTTTTGACACTACTGCCTTGTAAGCCACAACATATAAACTGATTGTTGAGCGCTGTAAACGCTAAGTAGCAGAACAGAATTCTCCCATACATTTCTCCCTATCACTAGCGCTAATTTGCATATTCATTTACTAATTTACATATTCATCTGTACACCATTGATGTCATATGAAAACGCTCTATACTTGCAAGGGAGGAGCCTGGGAATGAGGCCATAAAATGTCTACATCCATGAATAGACTTAGCTAGGCTATCACTGAAGCTGCATGTACCATGCAGATACTTATCATGCAGTTCACATGCAATCAAAGCAGCAATCACACACATCACAGAGTGAAGCTTTTAAGCTTTTTGCACCAATATACATATAGTAGGTATAAAACACATATACGTATATACTAAACAAAATGGCTGTAACAGACCCCAGTCTCCACTGTATTGAAACACACATGGTGTGCAAATAACCAAATTAAAATATTATTCTGACAAGTAACATCGACCAACAAGGTACTATAAGGTGCACATATACTAGGCTAGACTAAAAACACACTCAGTCTGTCTTCTTTCTGTCATTTCCCTCAGGTAACCATGGCAACGCAAAAGGTTATGACATGTGCAACTTAACTTCACCAAGCAACGTTTAATGACCCTCATTAAGGACTAGTCAATTAAGGCATAATTAGTCAGCAAAAGTTTGCATTCTGCTCTTAGTATTCTTGTATGCATGGTAACATGACGCAACACGTGCACAAAAAATGATTTGAAGCAGCTGATAATGCATTGCATGAACAAAGCAAAATTCCAATTTTCAACCTGTATACCACAGACTGCTGTTCAACATGGTTAATTAGATTTGAATACTCTCTCAACTAAAATAACTTTATGCACACATGTACACACGTGTGTGTACTTATACAAACACCCTAATGATATTACAATTAAGGAACATACAAACAAGCAACTCACACACACACACACACACACACACACACACATACATACACACACACACACACACAGACACACACACATGCACACCACATTACAAGCACAGTCACACCCAGCAACTAATCAAACACAATGAACAAGTTTACATTTGCTAATCAAATCAGGGTTATTATGTAAACAGACCTGTACAATATACCACCACCCTGCAGCACACCCAAATCAAATTACCACACAAAAATTCCCTTATTTACATAAAGCATTTAATCATAAAAGAAGCTAAGTGTAATACTATTATAGCATTNATGATTGTATGTGTGTCTACGTGACAACCCTGGTCTACAGAGACACCACCCTCCTCTAACCCTTCCCCAGCATAAAGGTGGCCATGGGAATGATCAACATATAGACGTGTACAGGTAAAATCCCTACAGCATTTCAAGACCAGTAGGAGAGTCAAGTGCTCCACATACTGCTGCGTACAGGGAGGGAGTACTACTTGTCTGGTTAGAGGAGTAGCTAAAAAGGGTTTTGTAAATTGAGAATGTGCAAAACTTTGTTTTTCACGTCTTCAGGGGAATTGGAGAAAATAGGACGACCAACTGTTCAGTACATTGTCTTATGCTGGGAAGCACCTCTGAAGGGATTTAGTGGTTTTTTGCTCTGGGCAGTGCCTAATTGTGTTATGCAACTGGAGTGTTGCAGTCCTCTCAACACAACAGTAACATTCTTATGCAGCATTACCTGTGTCTAAAGTGCATCAATTGTTGTTGTAGCTACTTAGTTAGGCACATGTCGGTCGGTTGACATGGGACTACAAATTATGCTATAGCTATGTTAATACGAGCATTTTCATGCAAGTGCATGCGCTTGATTTGATCCCTATGAGATATGGGATGGATACAGAAGAGTGGGTCGGGAGTGTGTTACTGATCTAATTACATGATCGTTGCCTAGCGACCAAAAATTTTAAATTCCAATCATCAACTGGATAGGGCATTCGGTAGAAGAATTTTGAAATTTTTGTACACATCGTATTCAGTTGTATTCCAGGATAAACACTTAACTCAAATGTCTCCTATAATAAGAGTACTTACACTCAAGACATCGGCGCCAGAACATTACTGTAAAGTATGACTCGAGCTCAAAAACACCTTTACACAAACAGCACTCGATACAGCATAAGAATGACACATCATGGATAGTGTAGCGTACACTGAAAAAAGATCAAAAAGATCGGTCCACTTTGCCAAGAGGGCAATTAAGTGACACGTGTCAGGAATGTAAGTGTGTACAATCCAAACCGATGGTTGAAATGACATAAACAAGAAGATGTAATATATTATCGTTGTGCCCTCTGTGTATAAGATGTGTATATTGTGTACTAGGTGGGGTGCAAAGCAGACTCTGAGGATATCTACTGCATTTCAAAATTGACAGGTAATAGTGTTGGATGCAGCTGGGATCGTTGCTATCAACTTACAGTATATTGGCAACTATACACAATGTCAACAACAGGCTAAGATAAAAGATGGCTTATTTTTCAAATGCTGGTGTAAAATTATTTAAGCTCAATTTACACACACATAATACTTGCATGATTCTTAAGTGGGGGCACTCAAAGCATGGTCGAGTGCCACACACTTACAGGCATACAACCATTTTGTTGTCATTGACCCCCTGTGACCCATAGCTACTCTATTGTCACCTCCACCCAGCCAGTAACTGGCAATTAGCCTATAAACTTTGGTTGCTAGGCAATGTCAAACAACACACACACACACACACACACACACACACGCACAGCCGCTCCTCAAACAAACAATCGATTTGTCATAAATAACACTTGATGGCAAGAACACATACAAGTACTGTGAAATTGGTCGCATCCTTTCCACAGTTGCACACCCACTCAAAACATTACACTCATTTCTGACTAACAAAGAAAGAACAGCTGATCACCTTCCTACTAAACTTGAGGGAAATAAAATCACATTTTCAACGGAACAAAGCATCAATCACACGTAGGCATACACCAAGTTCCCAAAGAGACCGCACGCATCTGTTACACATATGTTACCGGAGAACACCTACCAACTCAAGCGGTTGCAACCCTACGCAGATTTCTCACAGACTTTCCTTTGTGGATAGTTTCAAATTTAACTGACGTCCTCCTACTTTTTACTTTAATATCCAAGAAAGGTCAAAAGTACAGGATGCAAGGAGTCAACAACCGTGAATGAAGCAAATGAGGTGCGTATGCAAATAACGTACATCATATCCAAAGTAGGATGACTAAAACCACATCAAGTAGCTTCTTGACGCGATCAGACTTATCCTCTGTTTACATCAAGTACAGTTATGTACCAGACAAGCAGACAACTTTGAAGCATACATAATGACTAGAATCACCCACACACAAATCATGCTGGTGTAATATTATACATTATATATGAAGTGATGAAACCTATTGTCTATTCGACATACATACATGCAGCAAGCCTATAGTACACTTCCTGGTTCCTGTCTGTACTGCACCATTGGCTATTGTTGTCACAGTTCCAAGAAAGGTATTACATCCTTTAATATACAGAGTCCATATACACACACACACATTAAAAAATACCCTGTTTTTATTATAACATACTATAACTCTTTCACTTTATTGACTGACTGACTGACCTTACCTTTATGACATAATATGACATAAATATTATATGACACAATATGACACACACATATACAAACAGTCCAAA
Organism: Tethya wilhelma; assembly: GCA_964030475.1. Taxonomy (NCBI): domain Eukaryota; kingdom Metazoa; phylum Porifera; class Demospongiae; order Tethyida; family Tethyidae; genus Tethya; species Tethya wilhelma. The sequence goes on along the minus strand of CAXIPT010000004.1, from coordinate 6,464,031 downwards.
CACACAAAGAACAGGAGGTACAGTTTAAGGTACAAAACTTGCGAATTAACACGGTCAGTTCTTCGATCAGTAAGATCTTACAGCAGAACTTCATACAGGTGGTGGTAGGGGACATTTTCACTAGCAGTAGTATATATCGTGACCCATCTTACTCCAGAAAAGCACACTAGTTAACCAAGCTTAAAAGGTGATTACAAATAACATACATCATCAAGAGGTCAGGAGGGACAAGGTACGCTGAGACCATGCATACATCACCATGGTGACAAACCACTTAAAGGTCCAACCTACAGGTTTAAACAGCAAAGGATGGACTGACTAAATTTCTTTCACCGCCCACTTTACCCTTTTCAAACGTGCGCAAGGTTACAAGGATGATTAACTTCACCACAAATGACTGACTATAGCTAGACCTGTAGGCATGGGACGACGGACTGCCTCATATTGCTACAAAAACCCCCCACCAACTATCCATATGTGAAGATACATGTTCCTTATCTAAACTCCATCCTACTCAAAAGAGGTATGAATCAGGTATATCTCATTCACCAGCAGGTCCAAAGTATATACACAGATGTAACAGTCACAAATGGCAAGTTTTATTATAGTTTGATGTCAGGACATACAACATACATGTACAGGCAACATAGACCAGGTGGATGGTTTAAGCATAATACAGATATAACGTTCACAAGTTTTACAATAGTTTGACCTGAGGACATTTTGGCTATGCAGACCAGGTGGATAGCTATAAAGGTGCACGTGTGTTATAGGTTACATAACCTTATGTCACACACAATTATTTATCACTAAGAGCTGCTCTTCAATTGACCACTTGAGTCAACTACCTAGCTGTAGCGGCAATGGCACCGCAACCACAAATTGTTCTAAAACCCTTACAGGTGTAAACACACCTCCATATAGAGTAAAGTGTTTCAAGCTATTACATAACACACACACCCTCAAGAATGTCGTCGCCATGGTAACCAATCAAGAGTGTACACACGTGTGTATGCAAGAAGTAATCAACTTATAAAGGTAGTGTCTTTGATCCACCATAATGTGTCTACAAAGATGAGAGAATCCTGATCCTTAAATTGACGGCTGCAGCTAGCGTATCGATGGTTGTTCGTGGGCATAAAGAGTTATCCTATTAAAAAAGTAATCCAGTAAAAGGAGCCACAGTGTGTACCTGGCCGTGGCTTATAATTAAAATGAGTACAGCCTTAATGTTTGGTTGTTGGGTCACAGGCTATGTGGCTCGAATTCTTCTTCCCTGAAGTGTGCAAGTGTGTGCCTTTTGTGATATTTCCAAAAGCCATTTAGCAAACCAAAGTGAGTATTTTAACATTTAGCCTATTCAGGTGGCATTGAAACAAAAGTGTGTTTATATACACATGCACATGTGCAGGAGTAGAAAAACCTCAACTATGGCTTGACGATCATATGGGAAAATGTACAGCTGGCGCAAGGATTGGCCCTGTGTGGTCACTTCCAAAAAAAACTGAGATATTGGATGGATCACACAGCTACTACAGAGAGAGAGAGAGAGAGAGAGAGAGAGAGAGAGAGAGAGAGAGAGAGAGAGAGAGAGAGATGTTTTCCTTACGATTGCATGCTCATGCACCTGTAAGCTGAGTCAGCAAATTAAAGCTCATCAGTTTAGAAACTCTACCAGTTGAAGTGTGTCACTTACAAGCATCAAGAGTATTGGGTTACTAATTCTCTTCTGCCAATGAAAACAGAGAACTGTAGCCAAGGGGCTGCAGCACCAGAGGATGTGTTGTGTGTGCACAAGTACATTTTAGTCTCCACATACCCACATCTTAAATGAGGGGGTGTTTAAAGTATCATCAAAGGGAAAACCTACCCACAAGCTAAGGCTAGACACTTAGCAGACAAGGAAGTGCTAAACAAACTGTCTATGATGCCCAACACAACAGTTTACACAGCCAAGTATATATATAGCACAGCTGGACTAAACACACTCCACAGCTTGTGAGCTAACAGTCTTTGAAAGTACAGACTGTTAGTCTGAAACCAATCACTTAAATAAATGTGGGGTCATATAATAGGCTAATGTAAAAAAAATAAAAAATAAAAATTAATATGGAAGGTGGACTTTACGAACCCAAAGCAGCAATTAATCTGTAAATAGCTATAATATATTATTATAGTTCATGCGTGTCCATGTGATCACAAAAGGCATAAAAAACACATAATATATATTGTACTACAGACTCAACTCAGCGCTGAACAGACATACAAATGGATCAAGTTGGTCAAAGCTTCAAAAAAGGCTTGAATTATGAAAAGCATTAATGACAAAACCATCCTACAAAGCTAATATATGGAATATAAAAGCTTTATACACAGGAGAAAAAAAATTAGTTTTTTGTAACACTAATAATTATCATTATCCAGGTATGGTTTGAAGCAGTACTTTTCTGGGTTCAACGATTCATAAAAAAATTTAAGCCATCTTCTTTTGGAATCAAACATGCTCAAAGTTCAATAGCTTCAATAAACAAGAATTGAACCTAAGCAATCACACAGATGGCTTGAACGTTGGCTGCACGTGTAGAGCGGTAACTCAATACGATAGTTCTTTTATGCACAAGAATGGGAGACAAATAAACACACAATATCTTATTTGAAGCTAACACATGCAGCAATCTTCAAATCAGAATTAAACCCAATAAATCGATAATTTTAGGTCACCAATAGAGTTGCAAGTGTGAGGCCATAAGCTTAGAGGCCTTTACAGCAACATGCTTGGTTACCAACTATTGCACAATTAAGTGGTATATAGTAGAATACACAAACTGTTAACATGAAACGATAATTGCTATATGAGGATAGTAGCAAAATTACGTATGATTGGCACTTTGGATTGAAATGATAAGCAATTACGTAATACATACTTCACAAACCGCAAACAAACAAACACACAAACAAAAAAATGAATTTATGACTTAAAAACTTTTCAAAATTTACTACCTTTGCCTCTCCTGCTGTTGATCCTGGTTCTATGCCGGGAATGACGTGAGTGTTGCTGACGTGAAATCCTGCGACAAAAAACAACATGCACACAAATACATACATGTTCAATAGGTTAGTATACTATACAAGTTGTATGTAGAGGACCAGCAAGAAAGGTAATTCTGGTATGTGTTGCTAAACACCTTCAGGAAGAGGCTTGTCCAAAACAATTTCGAGTAAATCTTCTTCTTTCAAAACTTGGTCTTCAACCTAGACAAGAAAAAAATTTTTTAAAAAAATGACAAAGTGCTCTCTCTCTCTCTCTCTCACACACACACACACACACACACACACACACACACTACACCCTCTCACCTCAAACACAAGTGCCTCCTTGTTGCCACTGGAAAGGTCCAACTCATCTCCCTCTTCATCTATGGTACCAACGACCTCACTCGTACTCTGACTGGGACCAGGAATATCCTAGCAACAGACACAAGATCATCAAGTGACGGGAAAAAAAACAATAAAAAAAACAAAAAAAACAACAATTACCAATTTAATATATGGATGAACAAAATAGAAAGGTTCGTCCTGTATATTATGTGAAGAAAATGAGCTTTTCCTGTCAAGTTGGCAATTATACCACTAGCTCATAATATACTTTCCTCCTTGATTCCATATAATCTTAGTGCTTTAAATGAGTAGCTTAAAATAATCATTTACCAGAGGGTGCTCAAGGTCGTATTTCTTCTTGTTATCGTCCTGTGCCCTATCAAGAGCGGCCTTGATGTCAGAGAGGTAGTGATGTTCGCTGGAAGAGGGTTCTTTCTTCTCCACGAGGAGCCTTGAAGGAGGTGGGAGGGACTCCAAGTAGACTGCAGTCCCCGTCTAAGGAGTACATGTACAAGAGGGATATAAAATGATGGGAGAGCAATACCATTATATAGAGGGAAAGTTTCACACTGTCAAGCTTTCGTGGATGGCTCTAGTCAAACATTTTTGCATTTTAACTTTCACGGATGAGCTTTTCACGGATAAAAACTTTCATGGATGGATCGTGATTCTCTCACCTCAAACACAAGTGCCTCCTTGTTGCCACTGGAAAGGTCCAACTCATCTCCCTCTTCATCTATGGTACCAACGACCTCACTCGTACTCTGACTGGGACCAGGAATATCCTAGCAACAGACACATGATCATCAAGTGACGGGAAAAAAAAACAATAAAAAAAACAAAAAAAACAACAATTACCAATTTAATATATGGATGAACAAAATAGAAAGGTTCGTCCTGTATATTATGTGAAGAAAATGAGCTTTTCCTGTCAAGTTGGCAATTATACCACTAGCTCATAATATACTTTCCTCCTTGATTCCATATAATCTTAGTGCTTTAAATGAGTAGCTTAAAATAATCATTTACCAGAGGGTGCTCAAGGTCGTATTTCTTCTTGTTATCGTCCTGTGCCCTATCAAGAGCGGCCTTGATGTCAGAGAGGTAGTGATGTTCGCTGGAAGAGGGTTCTTTCTTCTCCACGAGGAGCCTTGAAGGAGGTGGGAGGGACTCCAAGTAGACTGCAGTCCCCGTCTAAGGAGTACATGTACAAGAGGGATATAAAATGATGGGAGAGCAATACCATTATATAGAGGGAAAGTTTCACACTGTCAAGCTTTCGTGGATGGCTCTAGTCAAACATTTTTGCATTTTAACTTTCACGGATGAGCTTTTCACGGATAAAAACTTTCATGGATGGATCGTGATTCGCAAAACCCGCAAAAGTTGACCTCCGCTAAACTTTTTTGCCATACAGTAGTACAGTTTGTTGTTGACAGACTGTTCTCTAGAATCGCTATATGTACCATGTCTAACAGGACCAATGTGTGTAAGAAACCACTAGTTGTTGATAATTTGAGCATACAGAGAGTACAGCAGACATGCCACTTTGTTCCCTGTAGTTGCTGTTTTTACATATGACAACCTTTACCACACATTCGTACAAGAGTAATATTACACCATAATATTACTCTATAAGTTATAGTAAGTAATATTACACCACATTGCTTAATTTTCAGGTTTCCCAGGTTTCCCATAATTATTATGGGAAACCTGAAAATTAAGCATTGCGAAATAAAATTTAAATGACAACTAAACCCATAATGAATCACTATACCCACACAATAAGGTCTACAGTAATTGGTTCCCAGGAAGACTGGAGTTACAAGTATGAATACAAACATTGCAAAACTTTAGATTTCAAGAAAGCAAGAGACATTGAGTATTACCATTTTAGAGCTAGTAAAACGAAGCACTAATGAGAGAAAGATAAACAACAAGAGTACAACATGCTGATGTCATGAAGACACCTACCTGTATATGCACATGTATGTGCATCACTAGCAGCATGTAGTGGAAATCCTTCACACGCACATTCACACACACACACACACACACACACACACATTCACACACACACGCATGCACACACACACACACACACACAAACAAAACAAAACTCCATAATGACTCACAGCTATGCCAACAATCATGGTGTCGCCAACGGTAACTTGCATCTTCAAATGAAAGACGGCATTCATCCCTCTCACTCTTAACTTGTTTAGCAGACGGCCATGAAGTTTGTACTCCAAAAAGGGAAGTTGCTGCACAAAAAGAAGGATCGAGCATTTTTGAAGAATGTTACAGTACATAAATGTACTTAAATGTGCAAATAACTGAGAAGAAACTATAGATACAGGTAAACAGCTATGCGTGCAATGCATTGATCACCTGGCATAATTATTCATCTGAAAGTACCCCAAATATAGGTGTGTGTGTGTGTGTGTGTGTGTGTGTGTGGTGAAACATCAAACATGTATAATGGTACATTGTTCGTCTTGTTGTGTTGGGAAGATGCTGGTCATGTATTTACATCATGTGGGCCCATACCATTACTTGTAGGCCTTGAGATCTGGTTTGGAAGTCGACTAGTGTCTACGAAGAGTAGTATAATTATATTACTATTCTCTGCTCCAATGCCAATTTACAATTTCTAGTACGTAGCTCAGTGGTAAGAGCATTTGAGTAAAATTCAGGCTTGAATCTCAGCTAGATCTCAAGATTTATTTTCCCAATGAACTCTCATGCACCTATATTGTACAGTACCTTGCTGACGTAGAGAGCATTGTCGACTCCTTTCATCTTTCTCTTGCTGTGCAGCACCCTAGCTTGGATGAGGGTACCTCGCCCCCTCACAGCAACCCCAGGGGGCACCTCCCCCGTGGAGAGAACGATCGGGGGGACATATTTGGACCTAGTCAGGGGGGGAGGGAAGGAAGGAGGGGGGAGAGAGAGAGAACTAAAATCAATGGTATAAAGTAAATACTGCAGATTGGAAATAATTTTCACGATTAAAATTTTGTCACCACCAGCAAAAGTGGTGACAATAAAACAAGAGAAAATTTTCTTAATCTACAGTAGCTAGTGTATCTTTGCTACTTGGAAGAATATCTTGTGATCCATTTTTAAGTTTAGACAAAATTGCAGCTCATCGTGGCAATAAATTTGTTGCTTACTGACAAACGGCACAAGTGAAGAGTCGACTGTCAAAAGGAGGTTTGGCAACAGAGTAGGGAATGTGACACACACCACAGTGAGGAAACTGTAGCACAGCACTGACAACGGAGGAAGGGAAAAAAACAAACAAACAAACAAACAAACTTAACACTATAGTGAAATTACAACATACAAATTTTGTGGGCAGGCTACAGTTATAATATTTATATCCACCTTTAGCTACAGATAAAAAACTTAAGTGTACAGTTTGCCTGGTAGAATAAAAAAGACCATCTTAAGCAAAAAAATTCTTTTTTACACCAAGCTAAGCTAGCTCAGTACAGATATACTTATAGACGAAAATAATTATTATTTCTGTCAATTTAAACGAAGCCATTAAGCAGTTTGGATGGATATGAGGTAAATGTGTACCTTTCAGCTTTAGTGTCCTGAGTAGGACCAGTTTCTTCTTGTGAATCAGATACTCTGAGATCACTAGTCGAGCTGGGAGCTGTACAGGTGTGGGTTTGTGTGTGTGTGTGTGTGTGTGTGCGTGTGTGTGCGTGCATGTGTGTGTGCATGTGTGTGTGTGTGTGTGTGCATGTGTGTGTGTGACATATGTATTTTCTCAGTCAGTGGCTAGCAACCAAAGTTCAAGTTGTACACACAACATGCTTTGAAGATAAACCACTGCTGTAGTCAACACAGTCATACCAATTTAGGTCCAAGCTACATACATATAATAATTATATAAAATTTCCCATAAAACACACATGCATACATGTATATATATTATACAAATGCACATGACATATAATTGGTTACATTACTAGACATGTATAATAATACAATATCTCCTTATTAATACTAAACTATGACCTACTGTACTTACATGAATTCATTCATTATGAGATGGATAATTAAGGAGCAAACTTGTAGCGATGGCCAGAGGGTTAATGGTAGAACTATGCAACTAGTCATTCATTCACACATCATGGCTCATCCCAAAAAAGGCCAACTAGCTATTATTTGTACATATATACACGTGCATGACCGTGTGTGTGTGTGCGTGTGAGTGTGTGAGTGCGTGAGTGTCTACATGCGTTCACACAAATCGTACAAGCTGCCTACATTTATCGCTGCTTGGCAACAAATCCCTACTTAGATGTATCATCTGGCCGGTGTCAATCAGAGAAGGTATGTTGTCATGGAGATGAATAGGAACGCAAAAACAAACAAATGACATAATTTGAGTTCCACTTGAAGGCTTATTCGAACCAATTTAGGCCACGCACTACCATTGTTTGTGGTACTTGTGTGAGTGCGTGTGTGCATTGCGCAAATTGCGTGAGAAATTTGGATAAAAATTTCAACAATTTCACAACTTTTGAACGCTTGTACATCTATGGAAAAATATCATAATGCGTACGTGCGTGTGCGTGTGTGTGTGTGTGCGTGTGTGCGTGTGTGCGTGCGTACGTGTGTGTTTTGTTGCAAGAAGCATGTATGCTGATAGAATTACGTACAAGTGTGGCCATTGGCTAGGTGTAAACGTGCGGCAGTTGTAAACTTACAAGTAGGTTGTTGTTGTTTTGAGGTCTTGGCCTGCTGATAGAAAGAGGGACCAATGAAGGCAGCTGTCCCAATGGCAGAGAACACACACAGAGCATCACTAGAATAAGAAACAAACAAACAAACAAACAAACAAACAGACAAACAGACAAACAAATAAACAAATAGACAGAGTAAACAATAACTTGGTAAACCTAGCTGAGATGTATCTGTGTGGACTTAATTTCCTCTACAATAACATTATATTTGTTTGTGTTGTTAGGCCCTTTCAGTTCTTGCTAAATAACCTATGCAATCTTTACCAGACATGTGTACGCAAAATTAAAAAAAAAAAAAACGGTAAAGGTTATCAATGGAATAAATCAATAATAAAAGGCTCTCTCACTCACACACCCACACACACACACACACACACACACACACACACACACACACACACACACACATACACACACATTCACACACCCACACACACACTCACCATATACTAGTGGACTCGGAGTACCCTATCACGGCATTACAGCCTAGGGCCCTGGCGTGGGAACGGACCTCATTCCTCACCTCCGCCCACCACTCGTCCCTCGTCTCTGGCTCGTCGGGATTGTTGATCTTATCAAGGAGCTTCACGGAGCGAGCCGAGACAATCCCTCCGATGTGATGTAACATGTCATCGGGCAGGACAGAAAGGGTTAAGAATGGAAATTCCTGCAAGTTAAACAGTTTCAATTGAAAGATGACACTAAAACAAACTATTTACCCTTTTGGTCTTAAATTTGTACAATTTGAATATCACACAGCATAATACCTCATAGTACCACAATTTGTTTTTATACATTGCTGGGTGCGCTACTGCCAAAACAAAATTAAAAATCATGAAAGTTTAACAATCTGCCAAATTTATTCCTGGCAATAATATTTTGTGCTATACAAAGAGGCATTATAAGTGATGTAGCTACAATTGCAAAGTTCTTACTGATGATGACATCACGTGATGTAATGCTGAAATGGGCCCACTGGTAGTGGGGTGGAGTCCACCACTCCCCCCAGAGGTACCTGGATAGAGAGAGGCAGATGGACATAGTGTATATACACATGCATCTATACTGTAAACGAATATTAATAAAAACTGTGAAATTTTTTTACTATCCTGCACTAAAACAAGGGAGAAACTTTTGAGGATAAAGTTTCAAAACTACACAGGAAACTTTTTTCAACAAATAATTTATGCAAAATTATGCATCGATGAGAAGTAAGACCAACACCTATACCCTCACTGTAAACACAATCTTGTTCTGGTCTTGGAAGGAAAAAAAAAAATTTTCCATCAAATTTACAAGTTTGACTTTTGCACCAGTGGAGAGTTAAGGCTTTGTCTCGAAAAAAATTACACGTAAAACTATATACTCTTGTAACTTTATCACATTCTCACTAACCTGCTGTTCTGGTCGGGGAAGGAGGCAGGTCATCAGAGTCAGAAGACGACATCTTCCTACTGATGTGGCGTCGTACAGGGGACACCACACTCCCAAGGGGGTCCATGAGAATATCGTCAGGGGTAACCCCCAGAGCGTGACCCCCGACACTGCCGCTGAGTTGAGGGGGTTGGAGGTTCGGGGGGAGGAGTACCGTGGAGGAAGGGGAGGAGCCTGGGACGTGGGAAGAGGAGGAGAAGGGGGCGAGAGTAACACAGGTCCCAATTCCGCGGACGACGATACCTGTTTCCCCCTCAAGATCGAAACACTGTCGGTACCTGAGAGATGAGGTGTGTGTGTGTGAGAGTTTACAAAAATATTGTATTCTTTCTGTCACTGTTTAAACTTTGCGCATGTGAATGTGCAAGAGAGTGAGTTCATAAACAGCTAGCCTATAATCTAAAACTTTTGTTGATCAATACATTCTTAACAGCTCTTGAACGAACTATGTGTGTGTGTGCGTGTGTGTGTGTGTGTGTGTGTGTGTGTGTGTAAGATAACGTCTATTTTTCAAACTGAGAGAGAAGCTGACTTACCCATTGAGTGAGTTGAGGAGGGTATAAAAGCAGATGGAAGGCAGACTATGAGGACCCAGAGGGGTGCACTTGGCTGACTCCTTGAACGCCAAGAACTTGGCAGCTTGTTCGCAGTCTCTCCTGAGAGAGAGAGAGAGAAGTACATGCACAGGATAAAATAGTCGTAATTCACACATCAAGTAAGGATTGAATCAGACTGCTAGTTAGTACTGACATCTTTGGTAGAGGTATCCGATTGAGAGCGGGGGCATTTGGAACATTAGCTGCTTTGCCTTTCTTGCCTGCAAACACAAGAGTATTTATCTAAGTGAAAATGTCGACAGAAACCACACACTAACCTCCCAGTGGGTCTTTCTTCATCTTCTTTTTCTACATTACATCATTATTTGCAGATCACATGACTATCACATGATAGAAATGTGACCCTCACCTTCGGTTTCTCATCCTCTATGTTCTCATTTTCTTCCTCCTCTTGAAGCTGTACAAGTGCAGCTACGAGGTCAGGATCACGTGGCAGTCCATAGAGCACCTTTGTCTTGTTCACTGCATCAGAGAGAGAGAGAGAGAGAGAGAGAGAGAGAGAGAGAGAGAGAGAGAGAGAGAGAGATTGTACAACAATAATCTACGGTGGATCGATTCTGCTACTTGGCTGGGATTGAACCAAAGACCTCCTGGTTACTTGAGAGAGAGACTATCCCCAAAAAACATTGCAAGTTTAGTTTACTATAATGTGAAGATAAACTGTGTGCTAACTGTTACAATAGCTTTAGCTTCAAAATTCAGTTTTTATAGTTAGCATCAAAGCTTTTCATTCTACAGCTAACAGATAACAGCTAAATATAAGAGGATTTACAAACAGAAAACACAAAAACAAGCAAGCCTGTATAAAAAGAAGCATGTGTTTATAACAATAAGAGCATTAAAAAAACAAGACAAAAAGGGCTGTCTGATCAACCTTACAGGCGCGGCTTGCTTGTTTTTGTGTTTTCTGTCTGTAAATCCTCTATATATTTAGCTGTTATCTGCATTTTTTTTCAGTTTTATAAGTCATCCTGATGAGTTCTATCACATAGAACGAAAAGCTTTGGTGCTAACTATAATAACTGAATTTTGAACCTAAAGCTATTGTAACAGTTATAATAATTGGGAGCTAGCACACAGTTTATCTTCATATTATCAGTTTACTATATAACCAATTTCCCTGACCATTATGTATATACTACAGTGATAAAAGGTGATGACATCATACCTTTACTCGAGGCCTCTCCACTGATGGCACCTGATGTCTCCTTTATCTCAATCCTGGTCCGCGGGGTTCCATCGAACACTGTGGGGGCATGATTGTTATATATAAATATACAAAAAAACACATCTTCTTCCAAGCACAATGTAGTGCCTCACCTTCTAGGTGGAGGAACTGGTTGACAATGTTGAGAATCAGTGTGTGCTGATGGACCTAGGTGAAATTATTCATGCAGAATTGGAAATACAAACAATAATTATTTTGCATCATCCAAATTAATGCTACAATCACAAATTACTTCTGTATAGCGGGTAAATTTGGTGAGAATTAAATTTAGCAAATTGGCAAATTATTCTTCAAATCGCTAAACAGTTTTATACGCATATAAACAATGCAGCTTGCGGAATAAAATTGCCAAATTTAAAATCACCAATCATGCCAAAATGGGAATTGGCCAAATTTTAAGCCTGCTAAATTTACCCGCTATAATATTATTATGGTATAATACCTGGAGATGTTTCACAAGACACTGGTAGGAATCGTTGGATATTCTAATGGTGAACTTGTTCTTCCTGCAGCACACACACACACACACACACACACACACACACACACACACACACACACACACNAGTATTGAACGACAGCCTGCCCAACACATTCCTGGAACCTGAGAGAAGCAATGCTATCAAATTAATCCAGTGGATAAAGTACAATTCCTTTACCTCTCAGTAAACCGTGCGACACAGGGATATCCATTCCTTGAAGAGCAATAATGGCATGTCTCTGTAGAGCTAGGATTTCTACCTTTGACAAATCATTGATTGAAACATCTTGAAGGGTGAGTTGGCGCCCTGAGTCAGAGTCCCATTCTAGTCGACCCTAGACATCAGAACGACACACTCACACACACACACACACACACACACACACACACACACACACACACACACACACACACACACAGTTTTTCCCTGAAAAAAGACAGCTACTTGTACACTTGCCATATACGGATTTATAAGCAACCACTGTTAACTCACTCACGTTGAATTTGAACCAAGGAGAGTCCCAGACTGGATTGAGGGTCTTAGGACACACCTCTGTCTTGTGAAATGTCTGCCCCAACTTCAACTGCAAAGGAAAAAGATTGAAGAAAAGAATGACTAGCCAGTGAACTCAAAAAAACTGGAGAGTGGAGTATAATTGACATTAGCTCAGCCTGCAAATACTCAAATACACATGTGATGGTAAAAAAGCTTACATGGATGCTGTAAAAAAAAAGTTGGAGCTCAAAATTTCAGGCTGCATGCATCAAGGTGGGCATTATATAGAAGTTCACTTAAAACTTTTCTATTTACCAACCTCTACAAAAGCGTCAGTGAGTTCACTACTCCTGTCCATTATAGGAAGGTCCCGAGCAGACACAACCTTCACTTGGACAATACCAGGCATCTTGAACTTGATGGAGTACGTATTATACTGTATCGTACGTAGACGCAGCAAGAATATAAATTCAGATCGGTACTGGTCGTCAAAATATCCTGCTGCGCGCGCGCACGCCGCGATATCGCGATCGCGCGAATGTAAAATTTATGTGATGTCACCGTATTGGGAATCAGTTTTTTTCCCCATGCAGTGCCAGTGGGCATGCATCATTGCTAATAAATGCGCATGCTGCATTAAGAATACAGACAGTCTGAGTTGATTCATGAAACGAGGCACAACCTAGCCTCGTACCCAAAAGGGAGTGGCCTGGGTACGAGGCTAGGCACAACCAGTAATATCATAGTCTCGTGCGATCGTGTAGCCAGACATATTATAGGCGGAACAAAAAGGGTTCTGGCTACACGCTAGTAATATCAGTGTGTGGCTCATTATTACTGACTCAAGTTCAGTCTACGTAATAATTATTCTATAGCTACTGCATTGAAAAGAGTGTCACAATATCATTACTCTTAATTGAATCAATCAAACATATACACTTTAATAATTATTTGTCAGCAGATTATGAAGTAAAAGAAGGAGATTTGGATCTCTACTTTATTGGCAGTGTAGACCGCCCTAACCCTCCAAACATCTTAGGTGTCAGTTCGTATGGAGCTGTTGAACTATTGTTTATCAAAGGGGCGAGGCCAGCGAAATCAGAAGCCAGTTTATTTCTGAAGTAAAGCTGATACATGTGCAACCTTTGCCATCCCAACATTGTCCGATTTCTCGGTGTAACATTCCTTGCTGACTCCAAGCTGCCTGTTCTTCTCATGGAGTTCCCTCCAGACAACCGGGACAACCTGGGCAGAGAGACATTTGGTGGATATACCATATAGCCGGAAATATTGACGGGATTTTAGTTTGACAGTTTGACGATCAAAGTCGAAACCGCCAATATTTTGGGCGCCATATATGAATGTTTTATGCGCACGCACAAATTTAAAATATTTTTATTTCATGTTCTGCGGAGCAAACCGTCAAATATTTTTTGACCGTCGAATACTTCTGGCTATATGGTATTATACATAGATCTACTGTAAATCATGCAATATTAGAAAAAAAAAAAACTTTTACATTCCACACACTTGAGTACGAAATTTTAAAACTACACAGAGGATACGAACATATGCATTCTCTTTTTTTTTCACTGATGCAAAATAATGTATTAAATTTTTTTTTAATTGAGATAGATTGTAACACTATCTTGTTCCCACTGCGGGGAAAATTTTCATCATAAATTACGCCACTCTCATTGTAACACTTATTTCATTCCACACTACATTTTTTTAATAAATTTAACTTTTATGACATTGTGATGTCATCATATCAAATTCTTATTAAAGTCCATCTGGTTTGAAAATGCCACGAGAAGTAAAATAAAGAGATTTATGCAATACTTTTCCTTATGAGACAAAAAGGCCAACTTGGTAAGGTGTAGAAAGCTGAAAAAGCAATCAAAGAACAGGGAGAACGAGCGCTTTCCAATGGTGCTTGAAATCTTGAAATCAGTTGGATAATAAAAAAGGTTATTCAATTTTTTCTACCGGCATTTTCAAACCAGATGGATTCTAACCTGCTGTTCTGGTCGGGGAAGGAGGCAGGTCATCCGAGTCAGAGGAGGAGACCTTCCTACTGATGTGGAGTCATATGAGGGACACTACACTCCTGAAAGGGTCCATGAGAATAACGTCGGGGAGAAGCCTGGGACGTGGGAAGATGAGGAGAAGGGGGCGAGAGTGATGCAGGTTCTGATTCCGCGGACGACGATACCTGTTTCTCCCTCGAGATCGAAACACTGTCGGTACCTGAGAGATGAGGTGTGTGTGTGTGTGTGTGTGTGTGTGTGTGTGTGTGTGTGTGTGTGTGTGTGTGTGCG